>CM077172.1:43759283-43981783 GCA_039654105.1 Coreius guichenoti
CTCATCCATTCCCAGAATCCTCTCTGCTCATCCATATTTCTCTTTCAAAAATGTGTGTTTTGGGGTTGAAGATTAGATCATGTCTAATTAAAGGCCTTACATGACACCGCATTATTTACATTCAGTATTCTTGTGCTTTTGTGCCATGATCAATTTTTTTTCCAGACAAAGAAATAAAGCACTTTCAGTGTAAGAATAAAAAAGTATCAGAAAATTGTACCTTCTCCGTTAAGTTTACAGACATTTCCTTCATCATTTCCTTTTCATAAAAGCACAATGCAAAGCGTTATTCAAAATATGGATAAAACACCTGTGAAAAATCAATACAGAAAATTCCTTTTTTACATAACAGATTGAAAATATTAAACTTGACGAAGCCGATATCAGTGTAAACATAATGAAAGGCTTGATAACTCTTTGAACCATGTTTTTTATGATGTCAGAATAATAAATTATTGCACTGAATTGTGAAATATCACAATAATAGGGTTGAAAAGAAGGAATAAATAGATATTTTGCATTTTATTTAAATCTTTTACAAATAAAAATGTATCCAAACTAGCTGCTATTCTGTTGAAAAACAAAAATGTGTTTATTTTCATCACACACACTAAACACCTGAATTCAGTTAATGAAATAAATTCAGTATCTTGTTAATTATGCAGTAGTAAATCATGGGCGCATTCACACAAAGATGCCACTATTGCTGAGAGCCTTCAGGCTGCAGCTGTCGTTATTCTTATGATTTATTGCAGGACATATTCATGAATTGAATTCCTCTGCCCAAAGTGTGGTGTGTTTGTGAATCCCGACAGACCACTGCAAGAAATTAAGCCCAGAAGATGACATATTTATGGTTGGATTTAATCCTTTGCTTTGAACTTCAACAAAGCAGGCCGAAATGAGGACACGTGATCATGTGTGTGTGAATTCATTTGGTTCCAGATCTTTCCACAGTAGTAACATGCATTCTCACTGACTCTGGAGCAAATCAGAAACAGAGCTGACCTTTGACCTGATGCTGGTGTGTGTGTGTTTGTGTGTGTGTGTGTGTGTGTGTGTAGCACATTGACACTACAAAAGACAACTAACAGGTTTAAATGAAATAATGAAAGTTTACTCTCTAGTGCTCTCTAGTGTTAATGAAGTGTCTGTGCTGTTGTCCTGCTCTCATCTGTTTGTGTTTGTAATCTCTATTAATTTATGTGATAATTATCATCATCATCTTATTTAATTTATATAACAACAAAAATAATATTATTATTAAATGTTGTTAAATATATGTTTTATTATTATTATCATAATAATAATTATTACATGTATATAATAATATTAATACTAATTTAATTTATATAACAACAATTTAATATTATAATGTATAATAATAATTTATTACTATCATTATTACATTCATAATAATAATATAAATGTCATACTATTTATATAACAAAAATAATTTTATTTAATGTATAATTATTTATTATTATGATCATTATTATTAAAATTTTTATAATACTAATATTTAAATAACAAAATATTTTTGTATTTATTGCATCACAATATTTATTATTATAATTAAATTTATATAATTATTATTATTAGATTTATTTAATAATATTAATTGTATTTATATAACAACAACTTCATATTTATAATGCATAATAATAATTTATTGCTATCATTATTATTACGTTCATAATCATATAAATTTCATACTATTTATATAAGAAACAAATGTATAATTATTATTTAATGTGTAATTATTCATTATTACTATCATTATTATTAAATTTATATAATATTAATAATAATATTTTATTTAATTTATATAACAACAATTTAATATTTATAATGTATAATAATATAAATTTCATACTATTTATATATGAACAAAAATAATACTTTTATTTAATGTATAATTATTTATTATTACGATCATTATTATTAAATTTATATAATATTAATAATATTTTATTTAATTTATATAACAACATATTTTTTGTATTTAATGTATAATAATTTTTTTATTATTATTACGGTTATGGAACAGAGACTCAAGACAGGGATAAAATCGATAGTTACTTTATTGAGCACAGATGAGCAAATAAGCAATGCAGGTGAGTATTGTCAACAGATATAGTAGTTTGTAGATGGATAATGGAATGATACTGACAGTCTCTGCTTTTGCAGATGGAATGAAGGAGCACACACCTCAAAGGCTTGATCAGGCAAGTAACATGGAGAGAAAAAATAGTCCGTATCAATAACGAGACCAGACAAAGGGTGCGTCTCAGTCAGTTCCCTAGCTCCCTAGCTCCCGAGCTCGTGAATCAGTATATCGTGTACACAAGTTCGGGCACTGGTAAGGACAGTAAAGGACGCTGGCTCACTACACATTGGGACACTGATGACTCTATTTCCGGCGACGACAACGTCCTCACTGTAAAACATCACTATTGGTATTTATGAACAACAGCAGAGCTGATATCTTTCTGACATTACTTATGATATTTAAAGTACATTATGAAAAATACATTGCTTGTTACATATACGTGCAACATTTCAGCCGTAAAGAAATTATAAATATAAGCTATATTGCGTTCATTACCTGTCTAACGATGTATGTTTATGCTGAAATATAATAAAATAATGCTTTCTATTTTTAAAAACACATATCGCGTGTTGTTATCGGTCGTTATGTGTAGTGAGTTGGCTCACGTGATTTAAGTTTCGCGCTTCAGAACTTCTGTTAAGGGAACATAGTGAGCACTGATGCACCCTGGGTTTTGTGGTGCATTGTGGGACTTTTTAGGGAGTGAATGTTTCAGTGCACTGGAAGGATTCTACAATTAAGACAGCCCTTAAAATGGCCGACTCCCTGATCAGTGCCCTGACTACTGAACTAGGAGCTGATTGAGACGCACCCAAAGTGTCTGTGTGAGGTGTGTGCTTATAGAGGGTATGCACGTGACGTCACAGTCAGCTGGAGTGACTGCGGTTATGCGCACTGAGTGGCAAAAAGACTGAGAGGCAGCACTGGTTTACAGCGTGAATGCCGCGAAAACACACAAAACAAGGCCTGGCCGCCAGAGGGG
The DNA here is from genome assembly GCA_039654105.1 of Coreius guichenoti. NCBI lineage: Eukaryota > Metazoa > Chordata > Actinopteri > Cypriniformes > Gobionidae > Coreius > Coreius guichenoti. The sequence goes on from CM077172.1 coordinate 43,762,379, forward strand.
GGGGTCGAGGGGAGGCTTGTCCACGGACCCCATGGACATCCCTGTGCCCCCCTCCGGACCGAGGGAGACGGACTTGATAATAGCGTTTAATTTTCTCACTAAACCACTGCCACCTGCTGCTGCTTCTGCTACTGATTGCTATTAGAGGGAAAAGCTGCACAACACTGCTGGTCTAGGGTCTGTTTTCTTCGTAATAATAGCATATTATTAGTGAAAAAGAGTAGTCAAAAGATCCAGTGCGTATCTGTATTTAAGCTCATCAAATGATTCAATTTCCAGCGTGTAGCCAATCACAGACATGTTTGTTGATTTCTTGAATGCAATGGCCAATCACAGGTGTTGAAGTTAGAATCCACTCACCACTTGAGTGTTTGTCCAGTGCTGAGTTCTGCACGTGCGCTAATCCTCTCTAACATTATGTAAATAAGAGATTCGTTGTGTCGTCAGCTTCATTGATTAATATAACGGAACTTTGTGAGATCGCATTCATTGAATGACTGACAGCTTTTAGTGATTATAAAGGGAGCGCTCTTTGCGCGCTGTCTAGGCGATATAAAAAATAATGAATAGGCCTATAATATATTCAGAATTTGAATGAAACTTTTGTTTTCCGTTCTTGACAAGCGGCCACATACACACTTCAATACATAGACACATATCTGCATATACATGCGGGATTCACTTTCGAAATGACTGACAGTGGTAAATATTTGTATCGAAATCAGGCTCATATAAATGTCAGGAAAACACAATTCCTGGCTGCATGTCAATATCCATGGATCACTGGATCTTTGGTAAGTTGTAAAGAACACTATATCGAGTCCAACCTTTAGTTTAAACTGATAATCGCTTATTTTACTCGCGTTTTCCCCTATTAACTCCAGTCATGCAGCAGCTCTTCTGCCACTCAGTCCCGGCTGAGGGGGCGTGTTCCGGCGGGAAAATGACGTCGATGCATACCCTCTATATGCAGAGTGAGATGATGAGGGAATGAGCAACAGGTGCGGGCGATCAGTACTCAGGTGACAATCGTTGTGATTGGCTGACGGTGGAGCCTGGCTGATCCGTGACAATTACATTTATAATAATAATAATAATAATTTGTTATTCAACTGTGATCTGAGCAGTGTTCACATTTACAAAGAAAGTCTGTTGGGGTTTCCATGCTTTAGGGATTTCTGATGGTAATACTATGATATTTCTATATATACCATGATGATACTGAATTACTGGAAACTTGGTACATTTTATAAATGTGTCCTAAATGTCCTAAAACTGTTTCTCACTTCTTTAAAATTAGAGTGATTCAACTAACATATCATGACGCATGATCAGTGCTGACTGTCATTGTTAGTGAACTTGTCAGGCTGTCCTGACAAGCAGATCCTTCATAATGAAGAAGCTTGTGCCATTCAAGTCCGCTGGTTTCCACTTCAGAGCCCCGCAGCCCGTCAGAGGAGATCTTCTCCTGACCCGGCCGGGAGGAGAACGAGGCCTCCTGTCAGTCATTTAACTGCACTCGTTCAGAAGCAGCCGGCAGACAGGCACCCGAGAGGAAAACAACCCCGCTGGACAAATGTGTGACGTGTCTGAACAGCCTTTAGTGCTCAGATGCTGCAGAGATCAGAGTGAACACACATCAAGAGCTTGTGTTATTCACACACAGCCCACGGAGGGTCTCCCCTGGGATTTGAAAGCTGTATTCATATTTTGTCTGAGAGATGTTTTGTGAGGAATGTACACACACACACATACACAGAGCACCGGAAATATGGTAAACATAGAAGCTCAACATGCTTAATGTAAACCAATGAGATTTGTTCTCGGTTCAGATTGAGCTTCCATGTTTACCATATCTGATGTGATCTATGTATATGCTTTGATCAATGTCAATATATGAAAAAAAATCAGAATTTAAGTCAGTATGAAACATAAATTGCGCTATAGTCTTTTCTTCTGTGACGTATATCTGGAACAAGAACAAATATAGGGTGGGGCTTGATTTTGTCTGTGAGGAATTGATTGGATGGTTGTGGTTTGCCATTGGTGGATCTCATGCGAGTGACAGGTGAAGAGATGTCGCTGCAAGACAAGAGGGGAAGTTATTCTGATTCAAGATTACGAGGCACATGAATTTTAAGGGGTCATGAACTGCACTGTTTTATTGTTTTATAATGTTTCCTGGGGTACACTTATAATAGCGTAATATTCAATATTAAAGGCATATTTTTAAATCACTGATGTGATTGGCTGCTGTGAGACTTCAGTGTAAACGCCCACTGCTGTGACTGGCTGCTGTGAGACTTCAGTGTAAACGCCCACTGCTGCGATTGGCTGCTGTGACACTTCAGTGTAAACGCCCACTGTTGTGATTGGCTGCTGTCAGAGTTCAGTGTAAACACCCACTGCTGTGATTGGCTGCTGTGAGACTTCAGTGTAAACGCCCACTGTTGTGATTGGCTGCTGTCAGAGTTCAGTGTAAACGCCCACTGCTGTGACTGGCTGCTGTGAGACTTCAGTGTAAACGCCCACTGCTGCGATTGGCTGCTGTGAGACTTCAGTGTAAACGCCCACTGTTGTGATTGGCTGCTGTGAGACTTCAGTGTAAACGCCCACTGTTGTGATTGGCTGCTGTCAGAGTTCAGTGTAAACGCCCACTGCTGTGACTGGCTGCTGTGAGACTTCAGTGTAAACGCCCACTGCTGCGATTGGCTGCTGTGAGACTTCAGTGTAAACGCCCACTGCTGCGATTGGCTGCTGTGAGACTTCTGTGTAAACGCCCACTGCTGTGATTGGCTGCTGTCAGAGTTCAGTGTAAACGCCCACTGCTGCGATTGGCTGCTGTGAGACTTCAGTGTAAACGCCCACTGCTGCGATTGGCTGACATCTTTGCAAATTAAATAGCTAGTATTACATGTGGAGCTCTCTCGAAAACTTTTAGTATGTTTTTACTATTACAGCTCTCAAGGTTAACTAATCGTGAAATGTGTTGATTATAGCATTATATTCTGATCGTGGCATGAAAGGTTGCAGTGATGAGCAGTGATGAGCATGTCTGTGATGATGAGCCGATCACAGACATGTTGAGCGCATGGATGCAGCGAACTCGTCATTGCAACTCGATTTCTGAACTCTCATGAATGCTTTCATCATAACTAACAGTGCAAACACAATGTAAATAAGAGATTTGTAGATTATTAAAGAGTCCAGAACTCAGTCACTGATAGACTCACGCTGTTGGATTGTTAGCTCCAGCAATTGTAAAGGAGCGTCTTTGATCGTTTTCTATGTATAATTTAATCACAGTTTAAATAACAGATTCTTTTCATCCTACTAAGAGAAACAATGTGAAGTTGAGTGTTTAGTCACTGGTTTGATTTACTGACACATAGACAAAGAACATCTGACTGTACATGAATCATATCAGAAATCACTGGTCAGAGATCAGGCATTAGAATTAACACACTTACATGTTGTGGCATTACTGTCAAGTTCATATCGTAAAAGTCTGTTTGCAAAGCCTGCGCCGAAACTGCGACTGATTTACCAAAGAATCCACAGTGAAATGTACAGAATACAAATAAATAATGCTTAGCTGAGACATTCACATTGTTGAAAATAAATAAGCACATTCCTAGCATTAGGATCCTATGGAAGGTAATGTTATGTTTAGTCGCTCTTCTCTCCTCGTCATCTCACTAACACGCCAGTGGGCGGGGCCAAAGTTGCGATGATGAAGTAGGCGTTGATCTTCTGCAGAGGTGGTCTTACACCGATCTATTCCACAACGAGTCGTTCTCTGGGCTTGGTTACAATAAAAGCGGTTTTTGGACTAACAAGGAAGTTTTCAGTTCTGAAACTTACAGGATATTCTTACAGTATGATGACCTCATATGTCAAAAGATCAAGGAAAATTTGATTTCTCAGTTCATGACGTGCATTGATAAATCATTTATAATAAATATTAATATTGCATTAAAAAACAAGAATCGTCAATGTTGATTTGGTGACTTACAAATCTGTTCAGAAGACTTGGATTAAACCACTCGGTTCATATGGATTGCTTTTATGATGTCTTTTTATATTTTTTGAGGCATCAATTTTGGTTGTGTTGATTTACAATGGATAGAAAATTATAAGAGAGCAATGTTTATATAGGAATTAAAGTCTAAATTAAATCTGTTCATCATGTAAAATGATCATGTCTCTTCAGACTCTGATTAAACCGCTAAACTTAGTCTTTGGTTGCATGGACTTTCAATGGATGGAAAATTCTAACAGAATATTAAGAATATCTTCATTTGTGTTTTGATGATGAACAGAATCTTATGGGTTTGGATGACATGACCTTGAGTGATTTTTGGCTGAACTAATGGTTTAAGATTAAACCCACCCTGAGAAAAAAATGGCTGCAAAAAGCCACGGTCCAAACATCTTGGCAAATGCATTCTTGTAGCACAAAATAATTCATCCATTTATCATTCAGTTCAAACTGGTGAAAAACTGAAAATGAAAATCTAGTTAGAAGGAATTCAGAAGTCATGAGGAGAGATGAATGGCAAACAGCTGTTAGTCAGTGCACTGGTTCACACTCTGGAACTGAGAAGAATGGATTAACTCGAGCGCGACGCAGATCTTCTGCATTAACCTTTACAGAGCGAGGCGGAGTGTGTGTGTGTGTGTGTGTGAGGCGGCAGCCATATATTTGCCAGATAACTGTCCGTGGAGAGTCCTGATCACTGGTTGTGTGGGACCACACACAGACGGACACGGTTAAATCCATTAAACTGGGATTACAGCAGTCAGTGTTACTGAGATATGAGGAGCCAGTGATGCTGAACATCACCCTCCAAATCTACACACACATGCACTTTTTTCTGTTGGACTTTCCATTTTATACTGAGCTAATATTCTCTATCCCCTAACACCCTAAACCTTACACAAACCATGTATTTTTACATTAAAAAGTCGTTTTTTTCTTCATTTTCTCCCTGTTCTCTCCAGTACTGGTGATTGAAGTCATTATTCATCAATACAAGTGTACTACTCTGAGCTTGTTACGAACTGCTCTGAGACACGAAGGTTGAGGATCCAAATGCAGTATTTATTAGAAGGGTAATCCACAATCGTCGTCAAAAGTACAGGCAAGGTCAAAACACAGGTAGGCAGTCCAAACAGGCAAACAAGGCAGGAGACAGAAGCAAAAGGGTAATCCGGGACACAAGCAAGAAATCCAACAAACCAAGAGACATGAAACCGGTGAGAACGCTCAGAAGTGCAGTGTAACAACAAAACAACACTTAGCAAAGAATGACAGGGTGAACAGGCTAGATACAGGCAGAGGTAATGAGACACAGGTGTAAACAGTGAGTGCTGATGAGTCCGGGCAAAGGATTATGGGTGATGTAGTCTATGATGGAATGACAGTCCGGGTTGGAGTGCCCTCTGGTGGTGATCAGGGGCACTCACACTGGTGAATCGTTACATAGCCCCCCCTCAAAGGAGCGGCTTCCAGACGCTCCTGAAATGGTCTAGGAGGGAGGTGGAGCGGAGGCGGACCCGGGGGCGGGATGGAGGGCCAGGCCCGTGGAGCGGAAGAAGGCCTGGAGACTGAGGCAGAGCAGAAGGCCAGGAAGGAGCAGGCCGGACAGATGACCAGGGTGGCGCAGGCCGGACAGATGACCAGGGTGGCTCAGACAGTTCAGGAGGCCAGGGCGGCCCACACAGTTCAGGAGGCCAAGGCGGCCCACACAGTTCAGAAGGCCAGGGCGGCCCACACAGTTCAGGGAGCGGAGTCCTCTCTGGACCTGAAACAGGAAGCAGAGTCCTCTCTGGACTCGTAACAGGAGGCGGAGCCCTCTCTGGACTCGTGACAGGAGGCGGAGCCCTCTCGGGACTCGAGACAGGAGGCGGAGTCCTCTCGGGACTCGTGACAGTAGGCGGGGTCCTCTCGGGACTCGTGACAGGAGGCGGGGCCCTCTCTGGACTCTGGTCACGGGCTGAAGCCCCCTCTGGACTTTGGTCACGGGCTGGAGCCCTCTCTGGACTCTGGTCACGGGCTGGAGCCCTCTCTGGACTCTGGTCACGGGCTGGAGCCCTCTCTGGACTCTGGTCATGGACTGGAGCCCTCTCTGGACTCTGGTCAGTGGCTGGAGCCATCTCTGGACGCTGGTCAGTGGCTGGAGCCATCTCTGGATGCTGGTCAGTGGCTGGAGCCATCTCTGGATGCTGGTCAGTGGCTGGAGCCATCTCTGGACTTTGGTCACGGGCTGGAGCCCTCTCTGGACTCTGGTCACGGGCTGGAGCCCTCTCTGGACTCTGGTCATGGACTGGAGCCCTCTCTGGACTCTGGTCACGGGCTGGAGCCCTCTCTGGACTCTGGTCAGTGGCTGGAGCCATCTCTGGACGCTGGTCAGTGGCTGGAGCCATCTCTGGACGCTGGTCAGTGGCTGGAGCCATCTCTGGATGCTGGTCAGTGGCTGGAGCCATCTCTGGATGCTGGTCAGTGGCTGGATGACGGGACGGGAATGGCGGCCATGACGGGACGAGACTCGGGAATGGCGGCCATGACGGGACGAGACTCGGGAATGGCGGCCATGATGGGACGAGACTCGGGAATGGCGGCTATGACGGGACGAGACTCTGGTGTGGCGGCCATGACGGAACTGCTACATTTGTCCCCTGCGACTCCCACAGTGAATGCAGAGCCGCTTACCTGAAGGCCATAATCAAGGAACTCACTCAGGGACCCTCGAGGACCATCACGGACGAGTTTGGTTTGTAACTGTTTGTTGAGTCCATGGCAAAAAAAGTCAATCAACATAAAGTCCGGGAGGTTGGTGATGTTTGCGATGTTCAGAAAGTTTTTTTGATGTGGTCCTCGAGTGAGTGAGTTCCTTGGCATAGACGGACGAGACATACTGCTGGATCCATGCTTGGCTAAGTCTTCTGTTACGAACTGCTCCGAGACATGAAGGTTGAGGATCCAAATGCAGTATTTATTAGAAGGGTAATTCATCAAAAGGATTATGGGTGATGTAGTCTATGATGGAATGACAGTCCGGGTTGGAGTGCCCTCTGGTGGTGATCAGGGGTACTCACACTGGTGAATCGTTAGAATCTATTCACATTGCCACAGATCCTACCAATAGAGATTTAGTGTCAATCAAAGCTGTAACCTCACTTTACACCAAGAGCAGAGACTGCAGGGTTAAAAATAGTCACTGGTCTTAGAAGAAAAGCCCCAGAAAGCAAAAGAAAAATAGTGAAAACACACGTTATTATAGGGTCATTCTGTGTCAAATCCACACAATTTCAGAAACTTCTCCGGCTCAAATTTTGGATTTTGTTAATATTTTTTCTGTACAAAGACAAACATAAACAGTGATCAAAATAATTGCATAAAATATCCCTATATCTGAGACTGAACCATATAGTGCCTTAAAAATGAAGAAGAATCTAAAATGACATTAAGATGTCTTTAATTCAAGAAGTGTTAAAGATATGTAAACTTCAGAAAAATGTTTGTTTTTGGCACTTAGAGAGGTGTTGTATTCAATTGTTTTGATTGAGGGAAACAATGTACATCTCTAGCTGTTTAAAAAGTTACCTACATTTGGTTCTTGGCCAATGAAAATGGGTAAAATTCAACAATTTGAACATGGAGCTGTTTTGAGATCCCCCTATCTATGGGACTGAACTATATAGGGTCTTGAAAATGAAGATTACAAAAGAAAAGTTAATTAAGAATGAGAATCTAGAAGGATATTAAGATAGCTTGAATACTTTTTGAGTTACAGGCATTCAAACTTTGGAAAAGGAATATTTATGGCACTCAGACAGGAATATTCTATGCAGTTTAGTTGATAGAAAAACACGAGATACATTTCTAGTTTCAACATTATTTGTTCTTTAGATATTCCTCTTAAAAAGAAAAAAGTATCAGCTGTATGCGAAGTGACCCACATTTGGTTTTGACCACTGAAAATGTACACGTTAGGATCTCAATATCTCCGGGATTGAACCATCGAGGGCCTTTAAAATGAAGAAACCAAAAGAAAGTTTGTTAAGAACCAGAATCTAAAAGGATATTGAGAAATCTTTAATACTTCTTGAGTTATAGGTATGCAAACTTGAGGCAAACACACACAAGAAGTGCATTTCTCAGATTTTTGAACGGTCACAGTTGGCATATAATGCAACCAAGATTGCTAAAGTCAACAGATTTAACTAATAGACCTACCAATCTCTGTGTGAAAATAAAATAATGATGCTGCCATCTTTCTAAAGTCATTTTTACATCCCTGTAATTTGGCTCCAAATCTCATTTGAAAATTGTCATTTTGACACTTCTCTACAAAACAGTGGATTACTCATTGGATATTTAATATTTTGGCTTTCATCACTATTTATGTTTGTCTTTCTACAGACAAAATATTAACAAAATCAGAAATTTGAGACAGGGACCTCTGGTTGAGTGTGTGACCCAATAATAAACACACACAAATTAATTTCAAAGAAAGTCTCTTTTAATGATGCAGATAACAAACGTGACTTCAACTTCAAAAAACAGTAAATGTGGTTAAATACAAAAGGACAGACCCAGTTTCTGATGCTCACCAATGAACTGTGCAGATACTCTTGCAACTAATCAATTATTTCAGTTGTGGTTCCTTGTTACAAGTTCCTTGTAACACTTAATATAATATGTTGATCCCACTTACTTTGCATCCTACTCAATATTTCATAAAATGTCCTCGGGGAAAAAAAAACCGAGGTAAGATAATACAAAAAAAATTATATATGTATCCCTTAATGAATCCAAAATCAGTGCACAGATGGTGTTCTGCCTGCTCTAGCCTTCACTTTCAGCTCCAGTCTATCTGTTATTTTAAGGCTTAGGTCATAATCAATGGAATGTCATTAAAAAAAAATTATCTTTATTTTTATTCTAAAGCCAAACATTGGAAATATTTGAAGTGATTTCTGTATGTGTCTTTCAGTCAAAACTGAGGATATGTTTGGTTATTACCAGGAACACATCACACTAAAGTATTGAAGTTGTAATGAAAGTGAACACTAATTCCCTTCCCAACTCAATATATGGTGTTTGACGTGATGCTCTGACGCCCACTAGTGCTGGATGTGAGACACCGCAGGAGCGAGCCGCCCATGGATGTACTGTGATGTGTAACAGATGAGATGCCCTGTCATAATACTCCATATGAATGAGACCCAGATCACAGAGGATGGAGGAGGTTCTGTGTGATTAACTGCGTTTCTGTGTCTCTCTCTGCATGTAATGTGTCTAAATATTCAGTCAGTATATTGTTCATCTCACTGCAGTCATGAGGAGAGGACAGTCTTGACTAGTCAGAGTCCGTTTGGCACTTCACTGCAGCCAGTAGCATCTCAGCGCTGGCGCAGACGGTACGAGACGTCATATATTCCCGTTACACACACGTGGAGAACCGGAGCGTCTGAGGATCCGCAGGCATGGATCATAACACTGTCCGTCCTCAAACACACAGAGCGTGACTACACAGTGACGGATCGGTCTGTCCGCTCCATGCGTCGCTCCTTTTTCTTGGTTTTCCTGTGTGTGCGGAGGATTCTCCCTTAATCCTGATGGCTCTTTTCCTGACTGACTTTGTACTCATACTGCAGGAAACAGAGAAACACAAATCAATGCACTGCATATGGTTTCACAGGCAGCAGATGCGGGAAAAACTGTCCATTTCACAATTTTAACAGCTTCCAAAATAGGTTAAATTCGCAATTTACATATTGCTTTGTAAAAAAAAAAAAAAAAAAAGTGAAGACTTATTAACTTTACCTTATACACTCAAAACGCATTACAAGTAACCCGCATTATGTAATCAGATTACTTTTTTGATTTAACGAGTAAAGTAATGCATTACTTTATAAATGTACATATTAATATTTAATGCACGTTACTTTTCAGTTTATATTCAAATTCTCTCTCTTCTCCATAACGTAGTCGCTGACACTCATGCACTGCACAGGAAGTAATATAACCTGTGATGTTAAGAGATGTTTTGTTTGGCATACATCGCTCTAGAGGTCAGGAAATATTCCCCGGTTTCACAGTCTAGTTCCAGACTAAAATGCATGTTTTAACTGAAAGCATATCTAAAATGATGTCAGTGTCATTGTTTTGTGTCAAGATGCACACCAGTAATGTTTTTTTCTAAGGCACGTTTATAAAAGCTTCTTAAATGTCCTAATTGAACTAAGGATTACACTGCAAAAAATGCTTTTCTTATTTAGTGTTTTTGTCTGGTTTCCAGTCCAAATATCTAAAAATTCTTAAATCAAGATGCATTTACTAGATGAGTAAAATGACATAAGGTGTTTTTTCTTGTTTTTCACAAGGTTTTGCTTAAAACAAGCAAATTTATCTGCCAATGGGGTAAGAAAAATAATCTTAATTCTGTTTGGGGCAGAAACAAGTAACAAGATTTCAAACAGAATTTTTTGTCTAGTAAATGCATCTTGATTTAAGAATTTTTAGATATTCAGACTGGAAACAAGACAAAAATACTAAATAAGAAAAGCATTTTTTGCAGTGTAATCCTGGCTTAATCTAAACCCTGTCTGTGAAACCAGGCCTGAATGTGTTTTTAAAGAAAATGAAGGTCTATGCTATACAGGCTATGTTGTTGAATGCATTACTGCGTTAAAGGAATAGTTCACGCAAAAATGAAATTTATCCCATGATTTACTCACCCTCAAGCCATCCTAGGTGTGTATGACTTTCAGACGAACACAATCAGAGATATAATAAAAATATCCTTATAATGCGAGTGAATGGTACCTTAGATTTTGAAGCCCAAAAAAGCGCATCCATCCATCATAAAAGTAATCCACACGGCTCTGGGGGTTAATAAAGGCCTGAAGTGAAGCAAGATATCCATATTTATAACTTTATAAACTATAATCACTGGCTTCTGTAGGTGAGTCTAGTTTCGGCAGAAGAGGTACTGACGAACGCAGATGATAGAGCAAAACAAAACACCGGGCAGGAGAGTCTAAAATGAGAATTTTTAGAGAGAAATGTGGGAGGAGCTTGAGATTGTTGTTTGAACCGCGAGAGGCGTCTACTCTCACCTGAGCTTTCGCTACTCCTACATCCAGAGGTCAGAGGTCACTCTTCCGCCAGAACTAGACTCACATATGGCGGTTACCGGAAGCCACTGATTATAGTTTATAAAGTTATAAATATGGATATTTTTCTCACGCAAACTCATCGCTTCGCTTCAGAAGGCCTTTATTAACCACTGGAGCCATGTGGAGCACTTTTATGATGGATAGATGCACTTGTTTGGACTTCAAAATCTCAGGTACCATTCACTCCCATTATAAAGCTTGGAAGAGCCAGGATATTTTTTAATATAACTCTGATTGTATTCGTCTGAAAGAAGAAAGTCATATACACCGAGGATGACTTGAGGGTGAGTAAATCATGGGCTAATTTTCATTTTTGGGTGAACTATCACTTTAAGCACTTGCAACACTTGCAAAAAAGAAGTTAGTAAAAAAAAACACACCTGCCAGGCCTGAAGACATCGAGCCTCAGCCAGCGGAGAAAAATGAACGCAACAGAAACATAATGCAACACTTTACTTAAGAAGTAACTAAGTAACATAATATCGTAACACATTACTTTTAAAAGTAACTTTCTCCAACATTGTACACTATGTTAGGGAAAGTTACTTTTATTGTAGTTACTTTTACTTTTTTTATTGTAAAACATTACATTTAAAAGTAATGTGTTAGAATATTGCATTACATGTCAAAAGTTTGGGGTCGGCAACATTTTTATAATGTCTCTTCTGTTCACAAAGACTGCATTTATTTGATCAAAAATACAGTAAAACAGTGAAATATTATTCTAATGTAAAGCAGCTGTTTTCTATGTGAATATATAGTAAAGTGTACTTTATTCCTGTGATCGAAGCTGAATTTATCATCATTACTCCAGTCTTCAGTGTCACATGATCCTTCACAAATCATTCTAATATGAGGATTTGATGCTCAAGAAACATTTATGATTATTATCGATGTTGAAAACTGTTGCGCTGCTTCATATCTTCGTGGAAACCGTCATACATGTTTTTTAATGAATAGAAAGCATTTACTTGAAACAGAAATCTTTTGTAATATTATTATTATATGGCTTTACTGTCAGTTTTGATCATTAGTGAACATGCGAGAGTTTACCAGAGCGAGCTGTCGTCCGATATTCCCCACGGTTATCACTCCGGCGAAGAAGATGCACGGCAGCCAGGAGCGAATGTACAGGAAGTCAGGGGACGTGTATCTGCACACATTCAAAACACACACGCAAAACCAGTGTGAGCTGAAGATCTTCAAATGCTCTGTGTGTTCAGGCTGCACTTATTCAAAATAAAATCACACCACAGTTGTACAGGATTATAACAGCTGCGACTTCATAATAATCGAGTCCTGATGAATGATCAAACCACTGATGTACGCTCTCATGATGAACAGAGCGTTATGGTCTGTGTGTGTGGATGTTAATGTAGTTATGGCTTTTGTAATGACTCTATTATGTGACTGAAACTCACTGAAACACTCCGTTGTAGACCAGCAGCTGAGTGGCGAGAGTGGCGAGTGTGGCGATGACGACACCCAGCCCAAAACCACTGCGAGAGCGGTCAAACGTCCACCACAGGCCGACGGACAGGGCCGCCAGCGTCAGCGACAGCTGCACGTTATTCACAAAGTCCACCTTCTGCCGGCAACAGTGTTAAAGAAAACAGTCTGTACAAGAGCGCTATCATTAGAGCTGCAGGGGTGCCGCATTTAAACCTGGAAACAAGGTGCATTTTTGCACTTACAGTTCCATCGGCCTGAAGTCAATGGGTTTTTGGTTAAATGCAACAAAATGATATTGTTTTATTCTAAGATATCAGTAAAGTCAAACCCTCTTGTGATTTTTTTTAAAGCGTTTACTTTAGGCGGTTGCTAACAAATGTCTAAATGCCGAACAGGTAAACTCATCACAGCATCAGTATTCTAATTCAAACTTCCAGAGAAAATGTTTTTTAAACATTTTCAACATCTGCTCTGATTGGTCAGATGGCCCAGTCTGTTGTGATTGGTCTACTCTGCTCTGATTGGTCAGATGGCCCAGTCTGTTGTGATTGGTCTACTCTGCTCTGATTGGTCAGATGGCCCAGTCTGTTGTGATTGGTCTACTCTGCTCTGATTGATCAGATGGCCCAGTCTGTTGTGATTGGTCTACTCTGCTCTGATTGGTCAGATGGCCCAGTCTGTTGTGATTGGTCTACTCTGCTCTGATTGGTCAGATGGCCCAGTCTGTTGTGATTGGTCTACTCTGCTCTGATTGATCAGATGGCCCAGTCTGTTGTGATTGGTCTACTCTGCTCTGATTGGTCAGATGGCCCAGTCTGTTGTGATTGGTCTACTCTGCTCTGATTGGTCAGATGGCCCAGTCTGTTGTGATTGGTCTACTCTGCTCTGATTGGTCAGATGGCCCAGTCTGTTGTGATTGGTCTACTCTGCTCTGATTGGTCAGATGGCCCAGTCTGTTGTGATTGGTCTACTCTGCTCTGATTGGTCAGATGGCCCAGTCTGTTGTGATTGGTCTACTCTGCTCTGATTGATCAGATGGCCCAGTCTGTTGTGATTGGTCTACTCTGCTCTGATTGGTCAGATGGCCCAGTCTGTTGTGATTGGTCTACTCTGCTCTGATTGGTCAGATGGCCCAGTCTGTTGTGATTGGTCTACTCTGCTCTGATTGGTCAGATGGCCCAGTCTGTTGTGATTGGTCTACTCTGCTCTGATTGGTCAGATGGCCCAGTCTGTTGTGATTGGTCTACTCTGCTCTGATTGGTCAGATGGCCCAGTCTGTTGTGATTGGTCTACTCTGCTCTGATTGGTCAGATGGCCCAGTCTGTTGCGATTGGTCTACTCTGCTCTGATTGGTCAGATGGCCCAGTCTGTTGCGATTGGTCTACTCTGCTCTGATTGGTCAGATGGCCCAGTCTGTTGCGATTGGTCTACTCTGCTCTGATTGGTCAGATGGCCCAGTCTGTTGCGATTGGTCTACTCTGCTCTGATTGGTCAGATGGCCCAGTCTGTTGCGATTGGTCTACTCTGCTCTGATTGGTCAGATGGCCCAGTCTGTTGCGATTGGTCTACTCTGCTCTGATTGGTCAGATGGCCCAGTCTGTTGCGATTGGTCTACTCTGCTCTGATTGGTCAGATGGCCCAGTCTGTTGCGATTGGTCTACTCTGCTCTGATTGGTCAGATGGCCCAGTCTGTTGCGATTGGTCTACTCTGCTCTGATTGGTCAGATGGCCCAGTCTGTTGCGATTGGTCTACTCTGCTCTGATTGGTCAGATGGCCCAGTCTGTTGCGATTGGTCTACTCTGCTCTGATTGGTCAGATGGCCCAGTCTGTTGCGATTGGTCTACTCTGCTCTGATTGGTCAGATGGCCCAGTCTGTTGTGATTGGTCTACTCTGCTCTGATTGGTCAGATGGCCCAGTCTGTTGTGATTGGTCTACTCTGCTCTGATTGGTCAGATGGTCCAGTCTGTTGTGATTGGTCTACTCTGCTCTGATTGGTCAGATGGCCCAGTCTGTTGTGATTGGTCTACTCTGCTCTGATTGGTCAGATGGCCCAGTCTGTTGTGATTGGTCTACTCTGCTCTGATTGGTCAGATGGCCCAGTCTGTTGTGATTGGTCTACTCTGCTCTGATTGGTCAGATGGTCCAGTCTGTTGTGATTGGTCTACTCTGCTCTGATTGGTCAGATGGCCCAGTCTGTTGTGATTGATAAGAATCATAAGCTTTTGTTTGTCACAGAGTTTATTTTCTGCAATGATCCAAAAGCTAATGGAAAAATCCTAGTGACGATAACTTACAGTCTAGTCTACAAATATATATTAAAACTGCCACATTTATTATCAGATCAATGTCATCGGCAGTGCAGAAAAATGTGTTTGTCATCTTAAACCCTGCCCCCTTTTTAAAAAGCTCTGCCTCCATCCAATCAGCAGCTGACAGACTGAACCAATTCCCGCCCTACATTTTTTTTCTTTTTCGATAATCTGTTTTTACACAGATGTACGTCACAATATGGAAGAAAAGATCTGTGGCTACTTCCATTACATCGTGACTTTAAGACAGACTGGATAACAGTTGAACAGCTCGACAGAATGACAGAAGGTCAAGAAAGAGAAGTGCGGTGTTGTGAGAGAAGGATACAGCACTGGCATGATTAATGCCCACAAAGACGGCCACACAGCGCATGACATTAGACCACTCCCTCTTGAGGTTATGGGGCTCCCCGAGACGCCGGTCCATACAGGGGTACAGCAAACCTATCAGCGCTGGACAAACAAGAGTGACATTCAATCAAACTGCTCATGCAATGTCCGAGTGACATCATAGATCTCATACACACACACACTGCAAAGCTTTGTTTATGTGCGTGAGAATCCTGCTCAGGTTTGTACGGAGCCCTTAAAGCGACATGGTGATGGAAAAAATATGAGATGGGAGGAAAAAATATATTTCAATGCTCACAGATCTAGTGCGTTCCCCTGAGAAATGTTGCGTTCGCTTGCAAAACTTGTGTTCTTTGCAAGCGAATGCAAAGTTTCTCGGAGGAACACAAAACATTTGCGAGAGAACGCACAAGCATTGACATATAATTTTTCCTCCCATCTCATATTTTTTTGTCCTTTTGAGGCTCCATAGGGTTGCCAGGTCTGCAGTTTTCCCGCAGTTTGCCATAATTGCGTAAATTATACTGGTATTGAAGTATATTTTATATTCTACCAATGATAAAACTGTGCTAGATGTTAGGTTTTGTGAAGGAGGGCCACTGGTAGAGAGCTTTTGAGCTTATGATCACTATGAGTTTATGACCACTACGATATAGTGGTTTTCATTTTGCATAACGGTGACTGAAATATGTATTTTAGGTATGGGAATGGCATATTTTTTAATATTTGGTATATGGTCATTGGGCTAGTTTTGTTACGCAGACCTGGCAACACTAATCCTGCTATAATTCTGCCTGACAAATAATATCAACTGTTTCTGAAAGGAGTCTCTTCTGCTCACAAAGACTGCATTTATTTGATCAAAAATACAGTAAAACAGTGAAATATTATTCTAATGTAAAACAGATGTTTTGTATGTGAATATATAGTAAAAGTATAATTTATTCCTGTGATCAAAGCTGAATTTATCATCATTACTCCAGTCTTCAGTGTCACATGATCCTTCAGAAATCATTCTCATATGAGGATTTGATGCTCAACAAACATTTATGATTATTATCAGTGTTGAAAACAGTTGTGCTGCTTCAGATTTCTGTGGAAACTGATACTGTGATTCTTTAATGAATGAAAAGTTCAAAAGAACAGCATTTACTTGAAATAGACATTTTTTGTATATTCTGTAAAAAATCTTTTGTGTCTCATTTCTAGAAAACACAGCCTGTCGTAGCGGTGGGCGATCTGACGATTTTATATTGATCGATCTTGACATCCACAATCTACTTTTCAAGTGAATCGTAGAGATCGTGATCTTTTATGTCATCGTAATAATGTTAAAATACAGCAATGGCTGCCTATAGATGGCTGTGCTGAGTAGCCAAATTATATCATGCATCTTTCTAGTTTCGGATCATTGTGCTGCGCATGCCGTTCCTTTCCTTTAAGGGGTGTGCTTTCGCCCCTCTTTAAAAGCCTAAACTTAACATGCAAATCAGTCAAATCATGTAACGTGACTGTCATAAAATGCAGTCTACTGCGGGACATGCTTTATTTTAAAAAGATTTATTAAAAGCGCATTAAACTGCAAAAGAGACTGATCCCCACACGCTTTCTGTGCGCGCTGTGAGACGGAGCAGAACACGGACGAGCAAACGATACTTGGGGTTTCAGGCACGTGCCAAAGAGGTCAAATATACACAAAAATATGTCAAAATGGTCGCCTTGGTGAGTATTTACATAAAGACAGTCAGTTGTCTTAAGTGAATAAACGGTTCAGATGCGTGTCAATATATTAGATCCATGCATTCGCTCTTAAAGCCTAATGCAAATCCCTGCTGCTGTCATTAATATTAAACAAAAGACTAAATCACTCACTGCTCTTCAGTAAATAACTTTAGTAGTTTTAATAAGAATCAATGTATGTTTAAATCATACAGTGAAGACTATGCAGTGTTTCAAAGCTTAACTCTGGGTTTAATGACCATTTTGACAACTGATTGTTTAATGCAATACTGTGTTTTAAATTGTGCAAATAGATAAAGTCTACTGGCTTGTTCCAGTCTGGATATTCTCCATAGTACATCTCAAATTTGGGATGATGGCGATTCAGATCGTCGAACATGATTGTTTGTTATAAGATCGTGATATGAAATTTTGGGAAGATCGTCCACCCCTAGCCTGTCGACAGAGGCAGCGGTGTTTCTTCACTGAGCATATGTCAGTGTGTTGTGTGTTTGTGTACCTGCGGCCGTCCCACAGCAGGGAGGAACCCACCAGGCGGACGAGAAGATGCTGCTGATGACATCCGGAGGGAAGAGGGTGACGTTACGCTGCACCTGCAGCAGGTTCAGCACCAGCGCTAGAAACACGCCCACCATAAACAGCATAGCGGCGCGGATCAGCAGGTTCATCGTGTGATTGGTGATCATGCTGATGTAGGGCCCGCGGCGCATCGGAGCACCGCCGCTCACAGCCGAAATCTCCGCCATGGCCGCTGCGACTGAAGGACGAGCGCTACATCCGCTGCTGACCGGCGGACATCACATGCCTGTCAAAGAGAAACAGATCATGATGATGCTCCTACAATCCACAAATGAACAAGATGACGGTTTCCACAAAGATCTGAAGCAGATTTCAAACTGTTTTCAACATTGATAATAATCGTAAATGTTTCTTGAGCATCAAATTATCATATTAAAATGATTTCTGAAGGATCATGTGACACTGAAGACTGGAGTAGCTGAAAATTCAGCTTTGATCACAGGAATAAATTACACTTTACTAGATATTCACATAGAAAAGAGTTAGTTTAAATTATAATATTATTTCACAATATTACTGTTTTTACAGGGTTCATACAGATACTGTTAAATGAAATTCCAGGACTTTTAAGGACTTTTCAATCACCACTTTTTGGGTTTTCAAGGACTACAATCAGAGGTCTCACTTATCAAACAATATCTTTGATAATATACTAATAATAAACTAATAAAACAAAACGGTACAACTGAGAAGTACAAAATCAAGAATGAAAGCTGTATCATATACTTGAATATTTATATGAGCAATATCACGCACATAGCCATGCAAAATGGCTCTATATCTATATCAGACGGGCTTTTGCGTGAAAAGATTGTCTTATCAATAAAATTAAACACAAATTTTATATACTGTCTTTTAATAATTCAAGCACCTTTTCATAAATATGGCTGTTTTCAAGGGTTTTCCAAGACTTAAATTTCAAAATTTCATTGTACGAACCCTGTTTTTACAGTATTTTTTTAGTGATGCACTGATATGAAAATTTTGGCCGATACGATAACTGATAATTCTTTATATTTGAAAGCCGATAACCGATATATTGGCCGATAAATCTAAATCCAAATTTTTATATCATTTTTGAGAGCCTGATTACAAAAACAGTAGTCTATATGTCAGACTTGCGCTGCACATGTTGCTCTGAACTTTATTTTCCTTTATTGAAGTGATTCCAATCATATTTCAAGCAATTCAAATCCATCATGTTGAACAGTGCACATCTGAAGTGTCACAGATGAAGGAAATAATACATTATTTATATCGGCTTTAATATATCGGACAAATCTTCTTATCGGGCCGATAACTATAACATTAAAAATAAAATAATCAGCCGATACCGATATCATGCATCCCTCATTTTTTTACATGCAGCCTTGGTGAGCAGAAGAGACTTCATTCAAACCATTAACACATCTAAATTATTCCAGAATTTTGAGCAGTAGTGTAATTTCATAATAACAATTACATACTATAATCCCATTTGAGATACATACACACTTAATATCTGCAACCAGAGTACTGTAAACCACTTTAGATATAAAACCCAACACACACATCCCATGACAGGTCACTGCTGGTCATGTAAACAAAACTAGTTACATATCTCTAGCTGTTAAAGGACTCTGATCACAGGCCACATCAGCAGGAGGCCTTCAGCTCTCTCACCTCGATCACAATGACTCTCATAACAGTTTACCTGAATAACCACCACTTATTATTCATCACTAAAGCATATACTGACAGTACTAGTAGGCTGAAGATGATGAATTCTCCAAAACACCATCATAATAAGAGCTAAACTCGTAGTTTCTGAACCAGTGAGGGGCAAAAAAACGGTCATATCCAAAATGTGCTAACTTATTAACTCTATTACAATAGATGTATAATAAAACTACTCACCGTTGTACAGTTTTAAAGAATCTCCTCTCTTTCTCTGAACTGGGATATTAAAGTCCTAAGCGAAGAAAGACCTTGTGTGGATAAAGCTGGACTTCCGCCCCGCTGATGGCGTGGCTCCCTCCGCAGCCAATCAGAGGGGGCGCTGGTGACGTAACGAAGAACAGTTTGGCGGTGCATAATGTTTTTTCCGTTTGCGGGTTATGTTTAGGTTGTTATTCGTGCATATTTAATGTGAAATTTCTCACAAAAGTTGACAGAAGAATTTTAACATAAAAAACGTTTTCATCGTTTTCTGAAATCCCGCGCAATCTCGCGTGAGTTCACGCAATTCTTCTCACCTCCCATTTCCGCTCTAAATTTTCACATTCCCGCCATCATCGGCTGCTCGTGGGACTCGATAACATCATCACACCCGGCGAAACTCACACGCTGACAGTGAGCACACACGGAGAGGATATATTCACTCCCCAGCGCTTTCTTTAAGGAATTACCCTGCCGCAGGTAAACAATATGTGGTTTGTGTGCCGAATTTGCTCAGGTTTTGATCAGAATGGTCAGTTAGCCGAACCAAGCCTGTCACTCGGCCCGGACAGCTAATGCTAGTTAATTAGCCGCGTGTGGATGAAGCCCGTGTCATTATTTCACAGCGACATGTGAGGATACTGCAAAATAAAGACTCGTTACAGCGAAATACACGAGTGTTACTTTATTTTAAGGCGGGAACGTGAATGCATGAAGTGCGCGCGCGCGCTCTCGAGGGATGCTAGTCGAGTTGGTTGATTTAAAGCGCGCGTGATGACTTGCGTTTGTTTACTTTAATCTTTTCTCGTTATAACTTCTCTAAACGTGCCGGACTTCGGGCTCTTTATGATAAAATCTTATGAGGGAGAGCTGTAGGTTTGGCTTATGTCAGTTAGTCAACTTTAAATGTCAGAAGTTTGCCATAGTTAAGCTCAAGACTTTTAAAACTACAGTTAGGCGATTTGACTCGGGTGATTTTTGTTTAAATCACGTGTTATATCTGTAAAGATGTTAATGAAAGGGCTTTAATGCAGATTTATTTAGTTTTCTAGTCGTCTGAGAGGTATTTTTAAATGACTGGCATTATTACACCAGACAGGTTGTTAAAATGACATTTACACTTGATAAGGTCACGCGTGTGATTTTGATTCGGCTTGGTTTGTTATTTGGGAGTCATTTCATTCATTTTCCGACACGTGGGTTGTGTGTTCTCTCCTTAAACGTGTTCATTTAGTTATCATCTGTTCAGTTTTCTTGTGTGTGTATATATACAGTGTCTCCACATCAGATGTGTAGCATGAAACTTGCAGGTTCAAAATGGTGTTTGTGTTAAAGGTGCAGTGTGTAATATTTGAGGATCTATTGACAGAAATGCATTATAATATACATAACATATAACTATGTTTTCAGTGGTGTATAAAGACCTTACATAATGAACTGATGTTTTTATTACCTTAGAATGAGCCATTTCTATCTTCAAACATCCCCTTACAGTGAAATCACCGCCATGTTTCTACAGTAGCCCTAAACGGACAAACTTCTCTACAGAGCGCTAGCTACTCTCTGCTGTCTCAGACAATGACATTTTTGTCCTGTGTCGGCCACCGTCGCTTCTCTGTGCTTCGAAAGGGAGGGGTGAGCGGTGGACGGTTGCAATTCACAACCTCGCCGCTACAATTTACACTGCACCTTTAAAAGAAACTCTTGTTTCGCTGCCGCTTGCAGTGGAAACGTCATCGCTGACATTTGCGATCTTGTGTGTGTCTGTGTCTCATGTTTGTTCACCTTGTCTGGTGTGTTTTGTCAGGGCTTTTGCTGGAGATCATTGACCGCGTCTGTGTCCAGGCAGAGCCGGAGTTTGAGCGCTCTCGCACGCATGGCTGTCGCAGTGCCCAGGCTGACCAGCGGCGGCGCTGTCCGCATCCGCATCAGGTGTGGTGAGCTGGGCACCACCAAATGGAGAGAGGGAGTCTTCGAGATCCACGAGAGGGACAACAAAATAAACCTGCTGGTGAAGTTCAACAGTGGTGGTGCTACCAGAATGTTTCAGGTGTGGAAATCTCTCTTCCTTTAAACCTGACATGAAACGACGCTCAGGAAAGTAGTGTCACGATACTGGAATTTCTAACTTCGATACGATACCATTTTCGATACCACGGGGGGGAAAAAACGCTGTCAGATTTTTTTTATATTTCTCTTTTTGTCCATCTATTGAAAGTCTAGGCAATCAAATTTCTTCTGAAGAGATCACTTTATATGATAAAGCTTTTAAAAATGTTTTCATATATAAACGTTGATCAATTACCATTACAATTATCTCAAATATTTGCTAACTCAGTGTATTTTTTACAATGGGGTAATTTTGTTGCAATAGCTTACACAGTACAAGGAAGCTTGATTTCAAATGGTAAATTGAATTTAAAAAGACAAGTAAACACTAATAAAATAAGAACAAATAAACAAATTACTAACAATAGTACAAATAAATACAATAGAATAAAGATCCAAATGAAATAGACTGCTTTATTTTTTCCGGTAGGTCTAACAGTATTCAGGTAAGAAACTGAAAAAACAAAGTAATCAAATTTAAAATAAAAATAAAACATTGGATAATCTTCACTGTAAAAAATTAAATACAGATTAATCCATTAAAGTTACACAAGTTAATCAGTCAAGAGCAGTAAGAGTGATCGTTTGTCTTTAACATTAACAACAGAGAGTATTCGCTACTGTCCCTTTAAGACCTGACACACACATGGATCCAAAACACTGTTCCTGTTACACATTCTTCCTGAACTGTTTACGACTGTGTTTACGCTAATACTCACCAAGGTGGGCGTTGTGACATTATTTTTGAGTGTATTTGACCATTAATAAGCTGGGAAAAGGAGCTCATTTTTGCACTTGTATGTCAGAGGCGGTTTTATTACTGTATGTGTGTGCGCTTCAGATGTGAGCGCGAATGAGTATAATTATGTGCAATCCCGCACGAAATTCAGACCCGTCACACCAACACTATTTAACCGGAGTGAGTGAGAGGAGGCGGGTGCGTGTCAACTCGCTGTCGGTCGGAGAGGAGAGGAGAGGAGAGCGCAGCTGATATCGGTGTATCGTTACTTTAGAAAGGAGTATTGGTATTGTTTCAGATATTTCAGTATCGATTCATATCGAAATATCGATATTTTTGACAACACTACAGGAAAGTTTGTTTTTCTTATCTAAATGGCTAAATGGACGACAAATAATTGTCGATTACCTTGAAATTGTAATTGCGTTTATTAATTACGATTATCACAATTTACATTGAATCATCTTTTGAATAGCTTTATACTATTGTTTGAAGCAACTGCATGCCATATTTTTATATAAAAATAAACAAGCTGAAAACACTCTTCCTGAAACTTTTATTGCTTTTCTACAGCATTAAGCCTCAAATGTCAACTATTCTAGGGCTGCAACTAACGGTTATTTTGATAATCAATTAGTTGGCCGATTATTTATTTATTTTTTTAAATTAATCTGATAAAACGCCCTTTTTTTTTTATTTTGACAAAACACACTATTCCACATCCTGCCCAATGCTGTCCTTCAAACACACGTGTCAGCTGTGCTATGAAAACACACATAGTGAATATATCTACCATTACATAAATTAACCATGGTTTTACATCGAATAAAACAAACAAAAATAATAATAATAAATAACAGGGTTATTGTAGTTATTCAATGGTAACCACAAATTAACCATAGTTTAGCTTCAAATCCATAGTTTAACTATATGGTATTTGTGTGTTTATACAAATGGTAATCAATACGGCAAAAACATGGTTTTATTATCTAATAGAACCATGGGTAATTTTCGTACGGGTATGTTTGTGCTATACATTATGTGCAAAAAAAAGTTACTAAGCAAAAGGAGTTTAAATCCCTACATTAAAATGATATTAAAGAGAAACAAAAACCACAAATCAGTGTTAGCAGATTAGAGGAATGTTCTGCAGGAACACACACACACACACTCTCTATGGACACAGTACCTGTTACTGTCATTTCCTTATCCTGTAGAAACGTCTTACATTCATATTCAATCACACGCTGTTATCCCTTTACAGTTACTACTCTCATAAAATACTCGAATTACATGTTGACTTTTAAAACTAAATTTAGCGTCCAACAGCAGATATTTCAGCTAAATGAGTGTTTTTGTGCTGAATATAAATCGTCTCTCTCTCGACTGCGTTCTCTCTGTTTGACGCGCATGCGCGCTCCCGCCACGCCGGCGCTCCTTCAGTGAAGTTTAACACAGACTGTCAGGACGCGCTTTCATGCGAAATGGAAATACCCACGTGAATTAGTAGCATTTACAGATGAGGATATAACTACTGCTCTCTATATAGATCAGTGGATATAACCTGTAAAATGAACAGTTTGCGCTGAGCACACACACATCTGTCAGAGCGCATGACAGGGTGTGTTAAACGCTAATGCATTCGCTTGAAGCTTAAAATAAACAATTCTCATGTTTTGGGCGCTTGGATCATGTACCTTTCCTGCATCAGCTCACTCTCTTTCCACTCCACTATTTCTAGATGCACATTTTGTCCATAGAAATGCGTTATTTAGTGCTGTAATTTGGCGCGACTGGTGGAAGCTTATCGTGCACAGAGGGCAGACCCGACTAATCGATAATGAGAATCGTTGTCGATGATTTTCATTATCGATTTTATCGACTAGTTGTTGCAGCCCTAAACTATACATTGGTTTGGTTTCTTCTTTAAATAAAAAGTAAAAATAAGCATGGTACAATAAGGGCTTTCGCACCAGGTAGTTCTAGGAACTTAGTTATATATCGTTCCCCGAGAACTAAATGTTCCCCTTATAACCGTTTCCTTGATCTCACAATAGAGTTAGTTATAAATCTGTTTTTATAGGGTGGGAATCACTAACTATATGGTGTTTACGGTACTCTGGAAGTATTTAATACCAACCTTAAGTCTGTGATATACAGAAAACAATAAATAAATACTTCTCATTCATTTGCATCTTTTTATCTTTCAAACCCTTTCATAAGCCCTATTCGCACGGGACTAATATTATCACAGGACCTCCGTGTTCGGCGAAATATGGTAGGTCATTTGCGGGGGAATTTGTACTTTACAAATTACAGACATGGCTGATTCGCACGGGATTAAGATCACAGACATCCTCTGCAATTATTACAAATCACTGGAGGTCACCAGGTAAAACTAATCCCGTGCGAATAGGGCTATAGACACAAAAAATCTTACATGTTTTACCACTCAAGAACCAACAGCATAGAAATGAAAGTCTTATCTGTTTTTGGGTGATGACGATGATAAGGACAATAACGCTGAAAGTTCATTCACCACACTAGGAATCAGTGTCCATGAAAGCTCATGTCCAATAATGCACATACCAAAGTTTCCCAGTGCAAACCTTAGTGTTGATGCCAGATCGCAGCAAACCAGAAAGTCTTTAAAATCACACATGTGGCATAATCCAGTTTCAGGATCCACAGCAGTAATACCACATGGCCTCTAAACTCACTTCATAGACATCTTTCAGACAAGGGTCCAGACAGGCATGTGAAACAAAGATAAATCCCACAGAATGTGGAGTCCTTCTACAAAAAGAATCGCATTAGGAAAATAACTACATGCATAAACCAGTAAACATTTAGTCAATATAAGAAAATAAACAATGCTTACTTCAGATTGAACATCAAACTTAAAGTTTCCCAATCAGGACAAATGATTGTTTGGAGTCATAAGCCATGCTTACTCCTCCATTACAAATCTACTACTTCCACTCTCTACACCCGTTTTATACCTGAGTATTACTCCTCGTTGCCCCCTCATGGTGAGTAGTATAATTACAACAACCAAAAAAACATGTTAACAGGTTTGAC
This sequence comes from Coreius guichenoti, assembly GCA_039654105.1. NCBI lineage: Eukaryota > Metazoa > Chordata > Actinopteri > Cypriniformes > Gobionidae > Coreius > Coreius guichenoti. The sequence goes on from CM077172.1 coordinate 43,787,848, forward strand.
TGTTACACCCTGGGGTAATTTTCTTGCGCTTGTTGTGACTTATTTTGACAGCGCTGAGAACGCCTGAGCACACAGTGCTCCCATTCTCCGTCTTCATTAGATTATGATCTGTTTAACAGTCCTGTCTCATATGTAATTAGGTTAAACTGTTATACAAAGAAAGTAGACCGTATATGAAAAAGTGTTAGCCGTGTGGTTGATGTCCAGTGTCGCTAGCTGAGCAGAAATACATAATCAGGTTTCGCTTGCTCCCCTCAAAGTCGCATTGGATTTTCTCCTTAGCATAAAGTTTGAGAGGACCATCAATCACTGTTTTCCATGTTTGTAGAGTTAGTTTGTGGAGTTAATATATAGGCTGTTTACACTGCTTTTTAAAAATGGCGATCAGTCAGCGTACACTTACGTCACTGATAGTTCATATTGTGCTGGGTTAGACCTTACTCTGAAGTAGTCGTGATTCGCCTCTCACAACGTAACATGCTCTAAACACACCTGTTAAGCACGCAGGATAATGTAAATGGACATCGTGGCATCCGTAATCGTAATCACGATTAGAAATTCGGTTAATTGTGCAGCCCTAATAAGTAGTGTAACTATTAAAATTACTTTATTAAAGCAATGTAATTGATTACATTGATTTAATTTTGTAATTTCCAGCACTGGAACGCGTTTTTATCACTCATGGTGGCAACTCTCAGACCGGTTGTAGCCCAAAGCTTTCAGTGGCAATGTGGATTGATGTAATTGGCAGATGTGGTGCGCTGCAATTTCAAACGAGAGCCAATCAAAAGCATCAGAATAGCATCGCTTTACTAAACGGCCTTTAAATGGCAGGTGGCATCGTGCACATCAAAAACTCAAAATTCAGATGTAACCCCTTTGTAATCATTAACATTTTCATTAGTAACTGTAATGTAATTACACTTTCTCTGTAACTGATTAGTTACATTTATTTTGTAATTAAATTACATAACTCCGTTACATGTAACTAGTTACTCCCCAACACAGAGTATGATATAGTGAGAATACAGAGGAAAAACAGCTTAATTTTATTCAGAGGCTCAAACTGGAGCAAAAATATGCAATTTAGTGCAGATGCTGATTAGGGCTGCACGATATATCGTTTAGATATGGCGATGTGCACATCCACGATAGTCACATTGCAGGATGTGCGATGTCAAGTATAGGGATCGTAGTTGATCCGTACGGGCAGCTGCTCCCCGGTTCAGAACGCATGTGATTTGCGGATTCATTGCAAAGTTTAACCATCATAGAGTGAAAATTTATCATTTGCATGTTACGTCAAGTCAGGCATCAAGCGCAAGAGGACTCGCGCGCTGTTTTCTGTGCACACACACACAGAGCCGCGCTGACAACATGTGAACGCTGAATTCAGTTCTCTTTCTTTCTTTTGAGCTTAAACACGCAAAACGAAGTCAAAATGCCCATCTCGGCGAGTATCCTTGTAAACACAGTCTGTTATGTTATAAACAATTGAAAGATAAATGACATGCATCCGTTTCCTATTAGGTCCGTGCGTTCGTCTTAAAGGGACAGTAGCCTAATGTACCCGCAGCTGTTTGTCACCAATGTTGAGCAAACAACAGAGAAAATGACTTTTGTAGCTTTAACAAAGATAAAATGTATTAATTATATTAATTATATTTCATTTATACAGTGATGACTGTTATTTTGCATTTGATGATTCAATTTCTGTACCTGAATACTGTTAGATTTACCTGAAAAACATAAAGCACTGCTTATTTCAATATTATCTGTCTTCTATTGTATTTATCTATGCTTGTAATGTTTATTATTTTTCTATGCAGATTCACTCCCCTACAAAATCAGCCCAATTATTCTAAAATGATTTATTCTTTTCAAATAGAGCTATTCAAATCATCTGGTGCAATTGCGATATAAAGACATGTATCGCAGAAATACAAAATATCGCAATGTAAGATTTTTTTCAATATGCAGCCCTAATGCTGATAGTAATATGGATGAAATTCTGATGCGTGTAATATAAATCAATGAGATCTTTATAACAGTAGAGTAGGGATGCACAATATATCGGCCACCCATGATTTTTCTAATAAATGATGGATAATCAAGTAAACCGGCTCCTGCTTAAGTGTTGAACTTGAAATATAACTAACAATATCAAAGTGATTCTGATGTTTACTTGATAAAATCAGATCAGATTTGACAGCAGAAAGACACGTGAAGCATGAGCTGAAGGAGGAAGCTTGTATACTAGAAGACTTTTACTTGATAAAACACTCTAAACTATCAGTCAGACGACAGAAGGACTGGAGGAGATTGAGTGAGACAGGTTCTTCAGCAAAGATTGATTATTTAGAGGCCTTAGACATTTGGGTTAAGAAGCAACTAAGGTTTTCCTCAGAGACATGTGGTGTGTTTTTCTGAATGCTATTAAACTCATGTTTATTTTATTACAGCTGAATCACAATGTAAAGCAGGTTTCGTGGTATCAAGCGCACGGCCCAAACCGCGTGACTTTGACTCTGAAAGACTCGAGTGTTGTCATGATGGACAAACTGACCATGTTGGTTGCAAAAAAAATGAAGGAATACCTTGAAAAGGTCAGGCTCGGTAAACCAGCAGGTATGTTTCTCTGCCCGGTACGTTTTCTAGCTGTCACATGGCTGTCCATTCTTTCTCGAGTAGTGTTAACGTTTGTGTTTGTCGTTTTTGACCTTCATTTAGTTTTAAAGACGAACCAGGGGAGTGCTAGTTTTGGATTGGTTCTTGGGAACCGCGCAGCACAGAACGACTCTGGCCTTTCTCCATCAGATAAACAGGTAGAACAGCATCACACGCCCTCAAATGCTCATCAACTCTCTTCTAAATGTCGTATGACTGACCTATTATTTTTTTCAGTCCACTCCGAGACGTCCCAGTCTTGACAGCAGAGAGGACGGCACGCCCCGAAAGCCTCTCGGGAGTCCCAGCCGGGTCACGTCCACACCCGGCCGCAACGGCCTCTCCGAGAACAGGTGTGCAAATTTACCCTGGCAATGCCTTTAGTTTTGGGTACAGTGTCTCTAGAAAGTGTGTACAGTGTTTCATTTTAAGTTTTGTTGATTTGAAAAGCATATTAATAGCCTTGACCCCAACTAAAAGAACCTGCCGTCCTGTAGGAGTGAGAAGAGGAAGAGGCTGATGAGCTCTGATGGTGATCTGACAGAGGACTATCCCAAAGAGAACGACTCTTCTAGGTACATGTCTTCTCTTTGTGTAAACTTGAATCATTTTGATGCTACTGTGCAGAAGTTCAGGGGTTAATAAAGCCAGTCTCAGACTATAGGAGTTTTTAAATCCTAAAAGATTATGAAATCTGGTTGCATCATGCAAATCTGTCTTCTCAATCTCAAACATGCACACACTACAAGATATTCGTAAACATACACTGTGTAACTTTTGGCCCTGTAGTGGTTAAACTGCATACATTTTGCAGAAGAACATTATTTTGGTTGTACTTAGGCTCTGCGTGACTGTGCGGATGAATGTTATCCTACTGCTCATAAAACATTCACTACTAGTCTTAAGAGATATAACCAGTTTAAATGGAAAGGATCTCAAGCTGACTAGCTGAAGACGTTACTGTAGCTTTACCCATTAATAAACATGGTACTTCCTTGAGAATAAACTCCAGCACGGTGCTTCACAGTAGATAATGCTTTACAGTGAACTCTGTTAGAGAGCTACATATGCAATTTATCTGTTCAATAAAACGCCTTACTCACTTGAGTAATAAAAACACCATCTCCGGCGTCACTTTTTCAACATTTCAAATCCCTCAGTTCTCACCATCTCCTAAAGCCAAGCCCATGTTGATTCTTGTTTTATTACAACCTCTGTCACGTCCTCTTTTCTCCAGCGGACTGTCCTCTGTTCGGCGTTTGTTTAAAACTGGTGATTCTCCAGAGGTTGGAGATTTAGCGGCTCTGTCAACCTTTCTCACTTTACCTCTGCTACTTCCACACTAGACCACTTTAATCTATTTACGGATATGTCGAGACTCGCACGGGCGAGTGTACGCATGTACGCAATTTCCCGTGAAAACTGTAACATCATTTCTAAAATATAAACTTATTTTATGCTTACCATAGTGAATCAGGGTAAGACAAAAACACGTTTTGGAAGGATTGATGATGTATTGACTTAAATTTTGTCAATAGGGATGTGCCTGAAGCTGAATACTATGTTCGGAAAGGAAATGACGCCTTCTACAGAGTGCCTAAAGGGACTTGAAGGAAAAAGGGAAGATAGGAAGAAAAATATATTTCAATGCTTTGGCGTTCTCTCGCAATGACATAGTTGGCTAATTATGATTAGGATAATTTTTGGGCATCAGGGAGCCGCTGTCAATATGTGGGCTATTGAAATTGCTTTTGAATACGCGCTCGCTTTTTACTTTCGCTTTCTAATTCACAATCACACATACTCTGTGTAAAGCGAGCGGTGGTACACATTTTACAAGATGAGACATTTATCAATGACGCTCAGGATCTGTCCAAATCCTCCGTCGTCCTGTTAGTCATCTCTGCTTACTATCTTCACCTGATCAGTGAAATCATGTAACCAATACCGCATCAAGCCTAACCATGTCCCTTTAGGGGCTCCGTAGAATGCATTATTCATTTTCCGTGCTTTTCTGAATTCGGCTTTGGGCACATCCCTATTCATTCATTTTGAATAAGTTACATAGTGTACCTTTTAAGGTACCTACTCACCCAGTACACTCAACTGAGGCGATTTCTCCCCTGCTCTTGTCTCTGTCTGTATGGTTGTCGTATGTTTTTGAATACTGCCAATCATGTTTTTGCCTTTTCTCCGTCTCCGCTGTCCAACGAACCAGTACAGCAGCTTGTTCACAGTTTCAAATCTTCTCTCGTTCATCTCCGTCTCTTTGTAGACTTGTCTTTCATTGGCTATTGTGAAGGTACTGACGTAGTTATAATCATCCCCATTTAAAATCCTACATATCAAACATGTTTGATATTATCGGGCCGTCCCGGTGTGTCTGCAAGCAGATAGGCAGTTTTAAGATAATTACCAAATAATGTGTCAGACAGGTTTTTTTTTTTTTTTTTTTAGATTATCGGGAGAGGTAAATGGGGAATAAATCGGACTTAACCCTCTGGACCCTAAGGGTATTTTGTGGCCCTGAAGAAGTTTGACGCGCTGACATTTGTTTTTTTTCAGTTGCTTTAAAGCATATTAATGGCTAAAGTCTGATTACACTGTATTCAGCACAAACAGAGCTACAGTAATATGTGAGCAACATGTACATTAAAGGTTTGTAGTTTTGTAGGCCATATAACACACAGTAAACATTTGTTCACAAGGCTTTTCAGAACTGGATGTTGTTGCCTAGAGTTTTTTCTTCAAAACAATGAAAACCATTTTGATCACTCATTCATACAAAACAATAGTCATTTAACTTTTCTAAGACACTTCTTGTCAGAATGGCTGTATGCGGGGAGGGTGTGGATCATGAATAATGCTGTGATTCACACCTGAGCCGTCAACGACTCCTCTCTGAATATGAGTGCGGAATGTGACAGAGGAATCTATAGAGAATGAATGTGAGGAGTCTTAATGATTGAATGTATTGTTTGTAGCTTATTCACAAAATCACGTTTAATTTAAAAGAAATCTGACTATACATTTTCTTTACATAAAGACTTTAGACCTACAGTACCGTTCAAAAGTTTTAGATCTGTATGTTTTTAAAAAAAAGTCTCCTGCTCACCAAGGCTGGATTTATTTGATCCAAAATAGTAAAAACAGTAATATTGTGAAATATTTTTACAATTTAAAATAACTGTTTTCTATGTGAATATCTAGTGAAGTGTAATTTATTCCTGTGATGTCAAAGCTGAATTTATCATCATTACTCCAGTCTTCAGTGTCACATGACCCTTCAGAAATCATTCTAATATGATTATTTGCTCAAGCATTTCTTATTATAAATGTTGAAAACAGTTGTGTAATTTTTTTTCAGGATTCTTTGATAAATCTTTGATTAACGGAAAGTTCAAAATAATAACATTTATCTGAAATAAAAAGATTTTGTAACATTATAAATGTCTTTACTGTTTTTTTTTTTTAATCAGTATAAGGCATCTTTGTGAATAAGTATTAATTTCTTTCAAAAAACAAAACAGCAACAAAAAAAAAACTAAACTCTTACTCAGCCCAAACTTTTGAATGGTAGTGTATAATGTTACAATAGATTTCTATTTCAGATAAATGCTGTTGTTTTCAACTTTCTATTTATCAAAGAATCCTGAAATAAATTGTACACTGTTTTCAACGTTGATTTAATAATAAATGTTTTTTGAACATCAAATCATCATATTAGAATGATTTCTGAAGGATCATGTGAAACTGAAGACCAGAATAATTTGCATTTTAAAAATATATCCAAATAGAAAACAATTTTTAAATTATAAAAATACTTTGCAATATTACTGTGTTTGCTGTATTTTGGATCAAATAAATGCAGCCTTGTTAAGCAGAATTTTTTTTTGAAAACATTAGAAAATCGTTTACAGGTTTGCATTCCTTCACGTGGACAGTTTGCATGTGAATCTTTTTGCGCGCGTGGGTGTGGTCACATTAAAGTTAATGAGGCGCCGCTGGAGGAACTGTACCTCTCGCTGTTTTCATACGGATTACATAAACAGAGAATATTTGTTTTTATATAAATGACTTCATTTAAAAGTAGACATTCCAAGCTTTATAAAGATATATCTGTCGTGTCTGTGTGACAAGTATTCTCTGAGTTCTGGCATTTCAGAGTGGACATCACAGGGAGACAGACGGGAGAACGCGCATCCTGTTTGTTTTCTTTATTTAGCGAAAAGCACAACATTTAGTTTTTATTTTGAGTGTACATAAAGTAGACACTTTAAGCTTTGGAAAGACATATCTTTCATGTCTGTGAGGCCAAAAATGACGGCGTATTTTAAGTTGTTTTACACTGTCATGAGGAAAAATCCAGCAAAACGCGCCGGCGCGTTCAGAGGGTTAAAGTCTGAGCCCAGTTTAAGATTATTCTTTTTTTTTTTTTTTTTTGACAAATTACTACTTTTATTTAGCAAGGATGCATTAAATTTGATCAAAAGGGACACAGACATTGTTACAAAGAAAAATCTTGACATTTCAAATAAATGCTGTTTGAACTTCCTTTTCATCAAAGAATCCTGAGGGGAAAAAAATTCCACAAAAATATGAAGGAGCACAACTGTTTTCAACGTTGATAATAATCATAAATGTTTCTTGAGCATCAAATCATCATATTAGAATGATTTCTGAAGGATCATGTGACACTGAAGACTGGAGTAATGATGCTGAAAATTCAGCTTTGATCACAGGAATAAAGTACACTTTACTATATATTCAAATGCAAAAAAGTTGTTATAAATTGTAGTAATATTCCAGTTTTTACTGTATTTTTGATCAAATGCAGACTTGGTGAACATGAGAATTTGTCCCAAAACATTAAAAATATCAAACTTTTGTACTTTAAATGAGAATAAACTTGATTTCTCTGGTTTTCAGCAACAATAAGGCCATCACAGACGCCTCCAGGAAGTTCCTGCTCAGCTGCAAAGAGAAGCTCAAGCAGTCCGAGGAGAACAGATCATCTGGTCAGTACTACACATTCACGGTTTATCTACTGTATCTGCTTCCCCCTCGGCTTTGTCTCATATGATCGTTGCTTTATTTCCTCAGCTCCACACACGCCTGCTCCTCTTCAGCCAACATCCTTTTATGGGAGCAGAACAGGAAGTAAAGACTACACACAGACCCATTCGTTTCTGGACAGGTAAAGAGCCTGAGCCTGCGCATTGTCTTCAGTTGCCGAGTGTAGTTCAGTTCACAAGCAAATTAATTAAAAGAACCAGCCTATGAGTCTTTAGTTTGATCAGTTCATTGAATCCTGTGCTGAATTCATCAGAGCGGTGACTGAGCCACAAGTCTTTATATCAGTTGTCTAACCAAGAACTGTTGTGATTGCTCAGGTTTTGAGACTGAAATCAGTGCATGGCTTTCCTGCTGAATGTTATGAATTGTATGAGATCTGACCTTGTGCTCCCTAAATCTTCATTTCAGGCCCAGCAGTACAGGCCAATGTCCATCTGCCAAAAGAAGCCTAATGTTACCCAATCACTCAACTCCCTTTAAGAAGGTGCGCCCAACTTTGGACTACGGTGGCTGGAACAAACCAAGACCGTCCGCACTGGCTCAGCCTCAGCCTCCGCTGCAAGGGTGAGCGTCTGTGATTCACTGAAGCCCCTTTACACAGAGCGTTGATCCCAGAAAAGGGCCATAGATTTGCCTTCTGTGTGGACGTAAACACGTCCCGGGATCGATCCTGGGATGGGGACCTAGTAACATTGCTGGGATCAGTCCCGGAACACGCCCTGTGTGAACAAAAGGCAGGACCAATGTCGTACGGGATGTCGTCGCAATGACGTAGTTATCATGGAACTCTTTGACCGGGGGTTTTAAATGCAGCTCAACGTTTGCGTTTGTGTTCGTCAAGGAACGAAGAAATGACAACGTCCTTATGTCACCTGATCTTTACGGGGTGTGTGTGTGTGCACGCAAAGGTTTCAGAAAATCACTGGCAGTGTGAGTGAACCGAAGTCAAACAGACACATTATCAGTGTATTTTCCGGAGTCTCTGTGTGAAAGGGGCTTAACAGAGGTCTCTGTCAAATACGATTGATCCTTATTCACATACTGTACATTATTGCAGCACCTCTTTTCCCAGTCTGTCTGAAACACACTGATTGCTACAAGGCCCCTCCTTTTGAAAAGCCCAGAGTGCTCTGATTGGCCAGCTGACTTTGACTTTAGCTTATGACATTCCTGTTGTTTGATTTGTCCTTTAGATTCTCCAATCTTGGGAACACCTGTTATATGAACGCCATACTGCAGTCGCTCTTCAGCCTGCCCTCGTTCTCAAACGACCTGTTGAAGCAGGGCATCCAGTGGAAGAGGGTCCCTGTCAACGCCCTTCTGAAGTATGCCTTTTCCCCCTAAATTAGCAGCTCATTTTGCACAATCCTAAAAGTTCACTAAAAATGAAAACCGTTGTTGATGTTTTGCTCTTGTTTCCTTATGAAGGCGTTTTGCTCTTCTGCTGGCTAAGAAAGACATTTCCCCTCCAGAAGTGAAGAAAGATCTTCTACGGCGAGTGAAGAACGCCATTTCCTCAACCGCTGAGCGTTTCTCTGGTTACATGCAGAATGTAAGACACGTCACATCTTCGTTTCTATTTCCTGTCCACACAAAGGACGATAATTATAATTGTAATGTTTTATTAAACATTCTAATTGTGAGAGGAAAAACAAAGTCCATAACCTATCTATGATGTTAACAACATGGAGGAATAATATCCAGTAGGGCTGGGGAAAAAAAAAATAGATTTTTCGATTTTAATCGATTCTCATTTTTATAAACCGATATTGATTCTTAAATCCCAAGGATTGATTAGTCATCCTGTTTTCAGTTGATGAATGAACGGAACATTGTAGAGCCCCTCCCATCCAGTAAATCACAATCTTTGTGCTTTATTTTTGATATGAAACAAAGTCTCAGATTTCAAATTACGTCCATTTTTATTACGAAATTCAAAAAATACAGTTTTGGCGCTGTTTAATGTGGCGTGACAGATCACAGTAGCTCAGTTCAAGAGAAGCGGCAGCGCGGAGCTCACGTGAACTGATCATCTCCTCCGCTTTAATACCAGATAAAGTATGACATAAACATGAATGAGCATCTGAAGGTATGTTAAAAGATTCAGTACAACTTACTGAAATCCAAATCACATGTAATTGCTCAGTGTTTCAACTGCGGAAAGACGTCAATAAAACGGCTTGTGAAGTGTCACGTAACTTCACATTTTCCTCAGAAAAACCATATCCAGTGTCCATAAACTCGTTAGTGAGTTAGAAAAATCCACTCTAGCAGCATTTTGATAAATATATGCACCACATTACATATTCATTATAATTTTTTAATGTTCTTCAATATTTAATGCATGTTTAAATAAATCTGTAACGTTATGACAGCCACCATTTAAATAAACATATTTCTATTCCAATTCGTTTTTTTGAAATATAAACATGTAATTGTAAAGTTATTATATCTTGTGTAATTTAAGTGTTTGTATTTACATAAGTTAATTTTAGCCTTCAGTATTGTAATGTAGTACCATCTGACACCCATGTAGTTTACAGCATTAGTTGAGTTTTTTTTTCCCATCGAGAGATTGTGTGTGTGTGTGTGTGTGTGTGTGTGTGTGTGTATATATATGTGTGTATATATATATATATATATATATATGTGTATATATACACACACACACACAACAATCTAAATTGAATCTGAATCGGAAAGCTTGTGAATAGAAATCAAATCGTGAAATTTGTCAATACCCAGCCCTAATATCCAGTGTTTCCCACAGGATTTTGAGTTAATTTCGTAAATGAAGAGCTTGTCAAATGAAGAGCACCAACCCATGTTCTGTGCAAATTGATCTGTATCTGAACTTTAGAGTGGACTCAACTTAATAGACTATATGTCATTAATTAAATCGCAGTCTTATGCGATTTGATAGAGCATTAAGCCATATTGTGCTCTCGATTTTAGTGCGTTTAACATAGTTTTGCGCCATTGCTTTGGCAAAGTATCTGTCAGAGACATTTTATGTTATTATAAGAAGTTTTTAAATATTTTCGGTTCATTAATAATCGGAGACCAGAGTCTAGGTAATCAATGTGAAATGGATATTATTGAAATCACTTTCAGACATTAGAGATCAAGCATTTAAGCGGCGGATTACGAACTGCAGTGCGCTTATAATAAACAGAATATTATCAACCATTGCTGTGGATGGTAATATAGTTAGTTCTTGGTGTGTACGGGTACATAATGGATGAATAATGTTCATATGATACAAGTGCCAATCAGCTGTTTTTGCCCAGGATGCCCATGAGTTCCTGAGTCAGTGTCTGGACCAGCTGAAGGAGGACGTAGAGAAGATCAACAAAAGCTGGAAGAACGAGCCCTCGGCCTGGGACGAGCCTCAGAGCGCGCGGCTAGCAGAGGAGGCGGACACCTCGCGCGTCTACACCTGTCCTGTGACCGTCAACATGGAGTTTGAAGTGCAGCACACCATAACGTGTAAAAGGTGAGCTGCCAGCGTTTAAAGCAATCAGCCACGAGAGGCCAGGTGTTGTCTGGTGATTTTTAATAACTACATATTGCCTGACACGGTCCTCTCTTCCTCTGTGCAGCTGTGGAGAGGTGGTGACGAAGCGTGAGCAGTTCAATGATCTGTCCATCGACCTTCCTCGCAGGAAGAAAACGCTCCCTATGAGATCCATACAGGACTCGCTGGATCTCTTCTTCAGGGTGAGCCACTGCATCTTACCCGCTGACCGATGTGAAAGATCAAAACATTAAAGGCCAGCTAACTTCCGAAAACAAGAGTGTAAACAGACGCTACCGAAGCGCCTCCGCTATCGTTCTCCAGCATTTATTTTCCGCTCTGTTGTGAACGTCCTCCTGCATTACATAATTCCACCAAGCATCACCAGTACCATTGTCTCTCTTTTGTTTTGCCATGTTTGAAAGCGGTGTATGGAAGAGCTTCTGTGCTCCTATTGGTCAACATCACAGATGTGACGGAGCCCGTCGTGGAGGACCGCAAAAAAATTCAAGCATGCTAGTCCGGAACGTCATAAAGAGTCACGGCTTCGGATGACACACTATACGGGAGAAAATGATTAATTCTTGCGTCCCAATGCCCATTGTCGTTTACGAATCCCAACAACACCCAATGCCAAAGGATCATGCCAAAATCAGGCTGATATCATGTAGTCTGAACCCGGCATAAGCGACAGTGAATAGCAGAGGAAGAATCCAGAACCGGCTCTCTTTGGATTCGTGTTTGATAAACGTCATAGTGCATACAACATTTTGAATGGCTGTTTGAAAGCTTTTAAATACTGTTTGACCTTTTTTTTGGTGACAGTTGCACGGTGCTACTTTGTGTACTGGGATAACAGCTGTATTTTTGCTCTTTTTATTTTATTTTAAGTGCGACACACTTGCAGGAAAATGAGACCAATCTAATGCAAAAATCGGAACTAATTTTCATTCCTGACTTGGAACAACTCAGTTTAGTCCAACTCTTTCAACCCTTTTTTGTCACATATACTGAATGTTTTTCCTGAAATCTTGCCTGGCTGAATAAAACAGATTTGAGGTTTTAATTTTCCCTGATTCTTCAACGCCTGTAAAACGATGCTTGTGACTGACAATGCCTTCTGACTTTGTGCTTGTAGATGGAGGAGATTGAGTATTCCTGTGAAAAATGCAGTGGAAAAGCAGCGACCGTCTCTCACAAGTTTAGCAGGCTTCCCAGGTAGGGATCAACAGACACGCATGCTTCAGCTTTGAATTGTGGTCCATTGAGAACAAAGATTTGAGTGAATGTCTGTGTGCAGGGTGCTGATTCTTCACCTCAAACGCTACAGCTACAACACTCAGCTGTCTTTAAACAGCAAGCTGGGCCAACAAGTGCTGATCCCCAAGTACCTGACGCTGCTGTCCCACTGCACAGACGTCACGCGCCCCCCTCTCAGCCTCGGCTGGAGCGCACAGACCGCCCTGTAAGACTCGCTCTCCTACTGTCATTAGTGGCTTAGTGTTGTGGCCTTTATGATCTCTAACGGCTCGTTTCCTTTCAGCTCCAGGACTCTGAAGACGTCACAGTCCGTCAACTCGTCGACACTACGGTGAGAACGTCCCTCTGATGATGATGATGATGATGATGATGATTATATTCAGTCTTGATGTGTTCATGCTCATGTGCTTTGAATGTGTGGTTTACAGGAAAGGTTCTCAGAAGCCGGAGAGCTCGGGCAGTGTGTTGTGCGACTCTGATAGTGAGGAGGAGCTAGTCAGAAAAGTTGCTCGCAGACATCATGCAGAAGATGACAGGACAGAAGAGGTAAGAATAGCGGTGTCTTCACAACTGGTTCTTTGGGAGTGCATGTATTTAAATATTCGGCAAAATGAATCCGACCACATCTAATCTCCTTCCCCCATCAGGTGCAGCACAACGAGCACTCGGAGTTTAATGGCATCAACGATGAGGAGATGCTGGCAGCGGTGCTGGAGTTGAGCCGACACGACACCAGTCTGTCTGGATGCCCTGACGACGAGCCCACCAGCAGCCCTGACACGGGGTTTGGAGATGCTGACGGACAGGACCTGACGCATCATTTGGACCTGCTGGATGGAGAGAAACAGCCTGCAGGTACACGACTCTAAACGGATGCCTGCTAACCACACTTCAGGCCTGTGGACCTCATGACCACGTGGAGTATTGTGAATATTCTCAGCCTTGAGCACGTCCTGTTTGTGTGTAGATGCTCTGGAGTCTCTAGATCTGACCATGGATGAGAATAAGGAGAACCAGACGCCTGAAGGAGTGCAGGGAGAGCTGGACTGGGTGCAGCAGTACAGCTTAGAGCAGGAGCGAGAGGAGCAGGAGCTGCAGCAGGCCCTCGCACAGAGCCTGCAGGAACACGTAAGGCCCGGGACACACCTCTCTACACTATATAGAACCCTAGGGTTCCTCACTCTCTTTTAAAGAACACTATTCCATAAAAGTTCTATATTAGGAGAAATGTCTTATTACTGTGTAATACTTTCACGTTTAACGGGTTATTTCAGTTTTTTCTCGAGATAAAGTATGTTTACAAGCTGTTTAAAGATTTAAAATTGATTAAACTAAATCTATAAAGTGATCCCATGATGAAAAAGGTTCTGTATATGATGCGCCTGACGGAACCCTTTAATGTTCCGTGTAGAACCTTTTCATCTCAGAGTAATACATCCGGGTTTAAATGCGTCTGTCATTACGTTCTATGTATAATATTTGTGTTGTGGATTGTGCTTTGAATCTTACAATTCTTGATCCTGTGAAATTTAAACCTTTTCGTCAGCTAAATTCTCCAATTACACTTGTGTCTTCAGCATGTTTGTAGAATATGCTGATAAACTGAGTCACAACTGAACTTTAGAGGTAATTATGCATTACATTTAATCAATTTAGTTGAGCTAATTAAAGCAAAAAGTGCCCCTATTATGCTATTTTAAAGGGTCTTCATTTTGTTTTGGATTCTACTACAACAGGTTTACATGCAAGGTCAAAAAAACCTAATATCATTGCAGCATCAGCTCTTTACTCAATGTCTGAAACAGTTCAATAAAGGATTCAGTCTCTAAACCCCTCCTTTCTGAGAGCTGCTCTGCTCTGATTGGTCAGATGACCCAGTCTGTTGTGATTGGTCTACTCTGCTCTGATTGGTCAGATGGCCCAGTCTGTTGTGATTGGTCTACTCTGCTCTGATTGGTCAGATGGCCCAGTCTGTTGTGATTGGTCAGATGGTCCAGTCTGTTGTGATTGGTCTGCTCTGCTCTGATTGGTCAGATGGCCCAGTCTGTTGTGATTGGTCTACTCTGCTCTGATTGGTCAGATGGCCCAGTCTGTTGTGATTGGTCAGATGGTCCAGTCTGTTGTGATTGGTCTGCTCTGCTCTGATTGGTCAGATGGCCCAGTCTGTTGTGATTGGTCTGCTCTGCTCTGATTGGTCAGATGGTCCAGTCTGTTGTGATTTGGTCTACTCTGCTCTGATTGGTCAGATGGCCCAGTCTGTTGTGATTGGTCTACTCTGCTCTGATTGGTCAGATGACCCAGTCTGTTGTGATTTCAGCTCTAGATCTTCCTCAGCTCTTGATACAGTAACGATGGCGTTGGTTTTACCGTATCAATCTCATCAAAGTGGATTTGCTTTGTCAGCAGAAAACAGCGTCTTCTCCACATGAACAACACGAACCAAAACTCTTCCAGTCTCAGATACAACTACAGTGTTTGAGGGTCAGAGTAGACGCTGTTCACCGGCAGCCAATGAAGACTATAGACTGGCATTATGTAAATGAGTTACAAACAGATGCAGGTTCAGCAGGAAACGGCTTCATTTATCTGTGCTTTGATCTTTTGAAACTTTGCAGACCTTTTACTTTCCCAAACAGCCAGATTACACACTATAGGAAAGGGAATATCTGAAAAAGCATAATGGGGCACTTTAATGAAAAATGTTAAGATGTTTTCCTCTGTTTAGGTTTTTGGGTTAAGTGGCACAGGCTTATTTAGTTTGTTTTTCAGCACAATCTTCTCATCAGCTGTCGCTTCTCAGTGTTGCTCATCTTTGATGTCAGCACAGCTTTAACCGATAGTCACAATGATTGTACAATGAGAGAGTATTATCTGTTATTGTGCAGGAGGCGAGAGAGATGCGAGAAGACGATGATCTGAAGAGAGCCACTGAGCTCAGCCTGCAAGGTCAGTGTGGCGTGATGCTCTGTCACATGATCTTTGTTTTAATGCGAGTGTTTAACGTGTGTCTCTGTTGTTGTAGAGTTCAATAACTCTCTTCCTGAGCTGTTGTGCTCTGATGACGACTCGGGCAATGAAGATGGTCTGGATATGGAGTACAGTGAGGCTGAAGCTGAAGAGCTCAAGAAGAATGCCGAGGTGCGTCTCAGACCCTCGCTGTGCTTTAAGAAGTGCCTGTTTTCATGGCGTGGTTTTAATGACTGTGATGATTTGTTGTGTAGACTGGAGAACTTCCCAACTCTTTCAGACTCATCAGTGTGGTCAGTCACATCGGCAGCAGCTCTTCGTCAGGTATTGGCTGATTTTTACCTTCATGTTGTTGCTCTGCAGACTAAGTGCAGTATGTTTGACTGGCTGCTGTTTGTGTGTTCCTCCTGTAGGGCATTACATAAGTGATGTGTACGACATGAAGAAGCAGTCGTGGCTCACCTACAACGATCTGGACGTCTCGCGCACGCAGGAGTCCACCGTTCAGAGGGATCGGGACCGGAGCGGTTACATCTTTTTCTACATGCACAAGTCAGTCTCTTCAGTGATGCACGCCATTGGTTGGGCCTGTGTTGCTGTGTCTCAATGTGCATACACACATATGTGTCGTCATCTGCGTATGAATGTTGTCATGAACAAATTTGGCAACTTTCATAATAAAATTTAGTTTTGAATTTATGAAAATAAATTTAGGAATAAATGAAACCACACGTACACAATACTCATACCGTTGGTGAAATCTAATTCAGAATATAATAGTTAAGGGTGTAACGATACACCAATATAAAAATGCAACATGTATTGTTGATGTAAACAATAGTTAGTTTTGTCCAAGACTCATCTTACTGTGTTTATAAGGTATAATCTACCCCAAAATGTAAATTCTGTCATGTACTCACCCTCATGTTTCAAACCTACAAGATTTTTGTTCAACTTCCAAACACAAATTTAAGTTTTTTTTTTTTTTTTTTTTTTTTTTTTTAATGAGACCTGATAGATTTCTGTCCCACCATTTAAAGTCCATTCCTCTACAACTTAAAAGATCCAAAAAATGTCATAGAGACATCTAGAAATAATCAAGCGAGTGTCTAATCCAAGTCTTCTGAAGAGACACAGTGGCTTTATATGATGAACAGATTTACAACGACGCGTGAAAACAACATGAGAGTGAGTAAAGGCAGAAATTATTATTTATTTTTTTATTTTTTTTGGGATGAACTGACCATTTACAGTTTAGTCGTTTTGACTCGCTTTCTTGCGATTAGAACTGTGATTGATTGCATTGATCATCTGAAGCACATACGTGTAACTCAGTGAAAGTGCAAACTTTTAAATCACAATTTCACATTTAGTTTTAATTAGTATGATTATTCAGAGCATTTTAGATGTTTTATTATTATATGTATAGTACATTAATAGTGGGAAATGCGGGACATAGCTAGCACCTTGGAGAGTCTGTGCGTGCGTGGCTTGTCTGTGTAAAGGCCCGACATACTTCAAGCTAAATCGAAGAACGAACTAATGAGACGTCATTTCCAGCAAAATCAGGCCAAAACAAAATTCGTTTTGGGAGTTTGAAACAGCTTGCCAAAGTGAACTTTCCGGAAAAGTAAACACCTTTTTGTACTACCATTGGTTCGTGGCGATTGCGTAATAGGTAGGTGTGAGCTGAGGCTCCGCCCTTTCATTTTTATTTCTCCTGGTCAGTCTGTCGAGGTGAAGACGTCCGCGAGTGAAAACACTGGAGATAGTAGAAAATGAAGTTGTACTTCTGATGAAACGAGACACTGGCTACGTTTACATGCAACCAAATAATCCATTAGCAATCGGATTAATGGCTTAATCGATCTAATTGACCTCGATCCAAACAATTTCGAATTTATTCCTCTTCTAATCCGATCGAGAGGACATGTAAACACTAACACTATCACTGCTCACGTATTTGAGCAATTTGAGCTACAGTAGCTCGTCTGTTTGACCAGCCTTCGCTCCCCACGTGCATCAATGAGCCTCGGCCGCCCATGACCCTGTCGCCGGTTCACCACTGTTCCTTCCTTGGAGCACTTTTGATAGATACTGACCACTGCAGACCGGGAACACCCCACAAGAGCTGCAGTTTTGGAGATGCTCTGACCCAGTCGTCTAGCCATCACAATTTGGCCCTTGTCAAACTCGCTCAAATCCTTACGCTTGCCCATTTTTCCTGCTTCTAACACATCAACTTTGAGGACAAAATGTTCACTTGCTGCCTATTATATCCCACCCACTAACAGGTGCCGTGATGAAGAGATAATCAGTGTTATTCACTTCACCTGATATAATGTATAATAATGCAATGGGGGAATATTTGTGGATCCTGATAATAAAATATTCTTAATTATTATAATAAAGTAGTAATAAATCGAATCGTGACGTGTATCGTTACACCCTTAATAATAGTATATTGACGATACTGAAATAACGTGTTAGTAGAGAGAGAAGAGCGTGAGCTGTGAGGTTCCTGTGTAAAAATGCAGTCGGCTAATATGAGGTTCACAGAACCAGCCCAAATGATTATCATTTCAACAAGGTTCAGAACAGGTGTGTGTTGTGAATTAGGCACAGGTTTTCCCTGTGCAGATGAATGAGCTGTTAGTGACTGAGGATGGTGGTGTTTGTGTTCAGGGATGTGTTTGAGGAGCTGTCGGAGCTGGAGAAGGCAGGAGGGAGCGCTGACGCCGGACGCTCAGTGCTGCAGCCGCTTTAACATCCCATCATCCACGTGTGTCCTGAACTGAGCCCGGGGTAAAGCCACACCCTTCATCAGTGCTACTGAAGACCGTCCACACACACACACACACACACACACACACACCCCTTCTGAGGGCACTTTCTCTCTCTTTCCCCATTTCTCCCTGTGAACTACTGTAGACTTGCAGATAGATGGGTACATGTTCTAGAAACTCAGAGGTCCAAAATGTTTCTGGAGAGCGGCAAAGAAAAATAAATATATAAATATAGAAAGCATTTTGAGTTTTTCAAAATCAAAGACTTTTCTTCTTTTGTTTGCCTTTAACTTGAGAAGCCCCTTTGGTAAACTTCTCATGCATTAAATATTTGAAGTCAGCTTGTTTCTCTATGAAATCTTTTTTTCTTCTTCTTTCCCCTCTGCAAATTTTAGATTTCCTTCCTGATCTATTGCATACAAAACTTTATTCTTGTATATGTTTGGGTGGAATATTGAATGCGGGGTGTCTGTTTCTCGTTTGATATGCAGCTGAAAATGTGGTGCAATATTTGCTTTTGCCAGTGGGCTTTTATATGATGACCTACAGCGATGAGAGCGAGACCTGGAATAGAAGCGGTTTATATTCGAGGCTTTACTGATGACTGTTTGTTTTATTCTCATTTTATAAACGTTAATCTAACAAGCTCAGTGGTATTGATAATGTAGCTTGTCTTTTTTTAAAGATCGCCTCTCCAACACCTACAGACCTAGTGAAGTGTTTAGTTTTCCTTCTGTATAGAGCTTTACATTGTGAAGTTGCACAGCCGTCGTGTCAAGTGTGTGTTCAGAGAGAAGTCGAATGAAACGTTCATACACCTTTACACATCCAGTGTGACTGTGCTTCATATGGAGTCAGCTGATGTTATTTATTTTAGGATGTGTGTACGTCACTGTGCTGTCACTCTTGTTTTCATGTCTTCTGTTCTGGTGGTCTGAGTAGGTTGATGGAGGAGATTGTGTTTCTGAAACAGTGCTATAAGCTCTACTTGATTGCTTAGTATTCAGTCTTTGACTTCCTTAAACACATTTTAAAATAAAAATTATTTAGAAAAAAACCCCGGCTTGTTTCTTTCGGCTTTAATTCAGGAAAGGTGCGTGCTGGTTTGCGAGGGTTGGCGTCCGTCTGTCGGTCACGTGTGCTGTGAGCATCTCTTGGTGAGCGGCTCGAGGCGGCTGCCCGTCAGCCTGTTGAACTCGCTGAGGATGTAACTCTCCTTCTGCTGCATCTGTCAGAGAACAGGAAAACCCTTCTGAATCACAGCAGAAAACACGGGTACACTGGGGCTAATCGGCTATGCTAACATGCAATATTTAGAGTAAGGCCTGCATGATCTGGGGGGAAAATCTAATCGCAATATTGAAATATAAATATACAAACACCTGGTTTGTGCTTGTTTGTAGGGCTGCACAATTTGGCACAGCATTTTGTGCTTGTATATTAATGACTAATCATAATTATAATTGCTAAATAACATTATTTAACAAAAGAAATATTACTATTGCAAAACACTAAAAACATGTATAAGAATAAATAACGATATAATAAAATAAGTTATTTTCAGGCAGCCTATGAGTATAAATCATTAGAAAGGTCTAAGGATTTATTATTTTTGTCAAATCTATTTATCGCTATTTAATCGCTTCCAGAATAAGTGTTTTCATAACTTGTGTACTGTATATAATTGTGTATATATAGATACACACTCATTCATGTATTTTATTGCTGTCAAAATTAGCATATTAAGGCATGCGATTTTTACATTTTTCAGTTTAACGTGTTAAAAATATTTAACGTAATTAACCGTTTTTTTTTCTGTCATCCTTCGGCTAGCGTTACATTTATATGATCACGAGGAAATGGGACGCGAGACAGCGCGTCAGATCCGCGTCATGTTCGGCAGCGGCAGATCTTAAAGTGACGCAGCACTAATGATGTCTGTCATTAATGTTCGTCAAAGAACAGAAAATTGTAGCTTAAATTTAGATGAATTCTTATTAAATTCATAATTTATGCATTTAAGACTAAAGTGTTTAATTTTATTCAATTTCTGTATTGATTTTATAGCCTATATGAAAGGCACAGGTAAATGACATTTATTATAATGATTTTGTGAAGGTTATGTTTCAAGTACACTTTTTTTTTTTTTTTTTTTTTAAAAAGCCTAATAAATGTTGAAATTGATAGCTTTCAATTATACTGTGGTGTTGAATGTCTATCATTAATGTTTTAAAAATATCAATTTCATAGAGACATCAGTATTAGTATTAGTGAAACCGGCCTTCATTCATAAAAAGATGCCATTACAACAAATATTTAAATTATAGTCTTTAAGTTGTTTCTACATTAATTTGGAGAGTAACTGTGAAATTACATTAAAAAAATAAATCGCACATTTTTTTCTGTAACCACGATTTAATACATTTTTATAAATTTTTCTTAAATATAAATACACACACGGATGTGTGTGTGTGTATTATATATGTATATATTATATACATACTAATTATACATAGTAAACAAACTTTTATTCTGGATGCGATTTAAGTTGCAATTTAAGTTTGACAGCACTATTATAAAATATATTATGAAAATCTGACAACTTAATTTTTCTTATGCATTCACTGTGGGGGGAAAAACATAGATTATCATATTAATTTCTTTCGAGAGAACGCGTCTGTTTCATTCATACTGGAGGCCAGAGGGCGCCCTCGAGCAGAAACGCCACATATGCCTCAGAAGTAATATAATCCCTAATGTGGAGTAAAGTAGCACTGTTGCTGAATAAAAAGATATAAACGCTTTGATTAAACGAAGACAATAAACGCATGACTGCGACAATATATGGTGTATTTGAGTTCTTCTCTGGTATTTTCATAATAAAGTATATTTATAATGCAGTGCTAATCGGCATAGACTTTATCACTGTATAGAATACTATAAAATAACACATTGTCTGGCTCATTCTGTGAAGAATCACATCAGCTCACAAAAGGACGTTATTTCAAACACTCAACTGACAATATGAAGTGAGTATAAGCGTTAGTAAACGTCTTGCTGGACAACAGGTTTATGAATGCTTCGCATTACTAGTTTGGGAAGATGTTTGACGCGTGTTGCTTTTTCAAATGCACGTTGCCTAAATCTCATAATCATAATCATTATGAGGGTGCATGTAAACAAGCAGGAATGTGATTGTCAACTTTTTCTTCAATGTTGCTTTTTTTTTTTTTATGAAAACACATTCAAGTTTTTTTGTTAAAAGCAGAGGCTCTGTTCTTTCTTTTGATGCATTGCATGTTCAGATATTCATACAAAACATTTTTTTTTTAAAAAGCGGGTGGGGAAAAGGTTAAAATAATCCACTCTAATCTCAATTAAAATGCTATTAAACTAAATCAGGATGTACACTGCGATCATTAACTTTTGTGTTTGAACATGCAGTTCCTGAAATGATCACAAAATGAATCATGGTTAAATATTAATACACCCAGTTTCAGGGGAATATGATTATATTGTCCAGAGTCAGTCCTCTTGTGAGATGTAATTGTGTCGTACCTCACTCCAGTCCTCTTCAGTTTGATGTCTGTATCCCAGTAAGTGGCAGATCCCGTGTGCCGTGACCACCTGCTCAACACAGAACAGCCCTTCAGGACACCGCTGTGAGTGTAAGAGATGAACACACGTGTGTCTGTCTTACTGTGAGCGTCTGATGAAGGTCCTGCGACGTCTCTCGGCACTGCTGCATCACGTACTCCACACCTAAGAAGATGTCCCCGAGGTTATACTCGTCCCTCTGCAGGACACACGGCATCTTGCCTGGCCGCAGATCCTGCCACAACAAACCAACCTCAGACTTTATCTATTCTTAACTGCTCAGACGTGTGTCTTCCACTGAATGAATGAACATAAAGGGTAATTACAACTCGTCTCAAAATTGACCTTTTTCTTGCTGTTGCAAGTTCATATTTCACAATTCGGACTTTATACCTTAAAATCAGAACTGTAAGTTATGAGCTATATCTTGCAATTGACACTTTCTCTGAATTGTAAGATATAAACTTGCAATTCCAAGAAAATTGCACGTGTATCTCACAATTCTGACTTTTTTCTCAGAATTATATAAACTCGCAATTTTGAGTTCTAGTCTGAATAAAGATATAAACTCACAATTGTTGAAAAAATCTGAATTGAGAAAAGTCGCAACTGTAAGAAAGTTTAGATTTTTTAGAAAGCCATGATTACTTTTTTCCCAGAATTGAGAGAAATTCACAATTGTGAGTTATAAAGTCCAAATTGTAATATAAACTCACCATTCTGAGAAGAAAAATCTGAATTGTGAGACAAAAACTCGAAATTACCTTTTATAATCAACTTTTTTACTTGCCATTCTGAATTTATATCTCCATTCTGAGGGGGGAATCGAATATCGAAAATGTGAGAAAAGTCTGACTTGTAAGATATAAACTTGCAACTCTGAGGAAAAAAATTCTGAATTTTAAGAAACATTTTTTTATTGCAAGTGTAGTTCACAATTCTGACTTTTTTTCTCAGAATTGACATAAAAATGTATTGTAATTATAATATATAATAAATATAATATGTAAATATAATATATAATTACCTTTTTTTGATATATACTTTTTTACTTGCAATTCTTAATTTATATCTCGCAATTCTGATGGAAGAAAATCATAACTGCGAAGTGCGAAGTCACGATTGTGAGGAAAAAACTCAACTGCAATTGCAAGAAAGTTTAGATTTTTTTTTTAGAAAGCCACCGTTACTTTTTTTCCCTCAGAATTGTGAGATAAATTCCCAATTTTGAGTTATGAAGTCCAAACTGTAATACTCGCAATTCTGAAGAAAAAAAAAAACCCTCATAATTGTGAGATAAAATGTCGCTATTGCGAGAAGGGTAATTGTGAGTTTTTACCCTTTTTTTTAATATCTATCTATATATATATATATATATATATCTTACAATTTGGACTAAATTGTGAATTTCTCACAATTTAAGGAAAAAAGGTAATTGTAACTTTCTGAAAATTCTGACTTATTGAAATTGTTTTTTTTTTTTTCTCTCACAATTCTGACTTTATAACTCAGAATTGCAAGTTTATCTACATTTAGAGATTCAGATTTTTCTTGCATTTCTTTTTTCCAGAGTTGCGAGTTTATCTTACAATTCGGACTTTTCTCACATATTAGATTTCCCCCCTCAGAATCGTGATAGCCTATAAATTCATAATTGCAAGTAAAAAAGTCAATTATAAAAGGTAATTGCGAGTTTTTTCCCCCTCAGAAGTGTGAGCTAAACTCGTAATTACCTGTTGTAATTGTTTATTTATTTAATTCCGTGGCGGAAACGAGCTTCCGGACTAACGGTCACCCCTGATCAGGGTTCCCGCTCTTTTTCAGCGATCGTTTTCCAGGACATTTTCAGTTTTACTACGGTGAGAATAAAAGATAAGGATCTACAAATACTGATCAATACGTCTTTAAAAGGCGTACAGTTTATTGCCATGACTTAACTATACAACAGTTTTTAATATGAGCAAATTGTAAAAAGGTAATTGCGACTTTTTATTCTGCTATTCTGACTTTTTCTTGCAGTTGCGAGTTTACATAATTGTGATATAAACTCGCAATTGCCAGTTATAAAGTCATAATTGCGTTCTAAATTATATACTCAGAATTGCCAGTTTATATCACGCAATTCTGACTTTATAACACATCACAATTATGTAAACTCGCAATTGCGAGAAAAAAAGTTGCAATTAACTTTTTTATTTTTTACTCAGTGGCAGAAACAAGCTTCCATGGTTTATTGCCACGACTATAAAAATAAGTTTTTAACATAAGCTCTTAATCATACATTATGACAACTTCTTGTTACCAGTGTCAATATAGAAAAAAATATTAGAACTATTTGAACTATTTTAGTTTTATACAGATAGCAAACAAAGAGCGATCCCTTTATACTCACTGCAGCTGTCAATCACTTCAGCGCAAGCTCACGGAGTTCTGCACTGTTGTGAAAACTGCTGTTATAATCAATGAATCTGGCTACACTGCACAGTCAGTCTCTTATTGAGCTTATAGCGCATCAAAATGATTAGTTAGCAAGTTCCTGAATTAGGTAGCTGCTTACCAGTTGACATCCACTACATACATTTGAGCAGTTAATAACATTAGCTAACTCTGCAAGTGCAACACAAGACTAAACATCATCATTGAAAACACTACTCTCACGTGTCAAAACTCAGCATTCCTGAACATCGCACTTTCTGCAACTGTTTGGGCCAGTGATAAACTCTTTACTCGGCTAAACTTTATAAAAAATTATTTCCAGGACATTTTCTCTAGTTTTCCAGGGCTGGGAAATTTGTCATCAATTTTCAAGGTTTTCCAGGATGAGTGGGAACCCTGCCTGATGGACACCTGTCACGCACGCGCTTCCTTCTGTCAATCACACGCACGCGCGTCCTCCTGTCACTGAACCGTGTACCTCATAGAACGGGAAGGACAGCACATCTGTGGGCTGGTTCCTCTTCCGGTAGATGTGGTTGATGCGCTGGATCCTGCGGTTGTCCACGCAGATGATGCCAATGTCGAATTTCTGCACGCCAAATATGTGTCTGAGGATCTCCACGTCTCTGCGCAGGCGCGCGCGCCTCAGAGGAACCGCCGTCTGCAGGTTCCGCAGCACGAGCCCCATCAGTTCAATACAGCGAATAAAACCTGACAAAACAACCGACTAGAGCCTCCTTTCACTAGGTGACTGTCTGGAATCAACATGTATAGATGTATTCACTCTGCTCCTCACGGACAGGACATATACGTTTCAAAAGAGAACATATATATATATATACATATATATATAATAAAAAAGACCGGTCATTTCGATACAACTACCATGATCTCGACTTGCCCTGTCCATTGATTTGGAAACTGAACGTGCGCATGCGCGAACATTCATACATGTCAAAATAAAAGTTCTGCCATTAAACCGTTGGATTTTTTTTTTCTGAGTATATACTAAATATTTTTTATTTTGAAAGTATTGTAATAATAATTTTGAGTTTTTTTTATATACAAATGTAAAAAAAAAAAATGCTTATCCGTTTCTTCGTATTTATTTCGATTGTACAATCACTTTTAC
This sequence comes from Coreius guichenoti, assembly GCA_039654105.1. Lineage (NCBI taxonomy): Eukaryota > Metazoa > Chordata > Actinopteri > Cypriniformes > Gobionidae > Coreius > Coreius guichenoti. The sequence goes on from CM077172.1 coordinate 43,813,286, forward strand.
TGTTCACCGGAAGTAGAAACTAGGAACGTCCAGCATTGCTTGCGCGTTCGTGTTGGAGGTCACTTTGATTCAAAAGTAAGTTATGCTGCCATTTAACAAACAACCAAAATTATTTACACCGCTTTTAATGCAGTTTTCTCTTTTACACTGGACAGTGTATTTATGCGCTACTGAAACAGCATCAGAGTCGGTGTTCGTTTGCTAGCTGTCATTAGCTGCTGCACTTGTGTTGTTTATGTGTGTATCTGAACACTTCAGTCACTGTTAACACAACTGAACAGATAATTACAACTTACTACAACTACACTGTTCAGTTGTGATCTCAAAATATGAATTTAACCGCCATGCCACACGTTTCTCTAATGTTAAACCTTGATTCGACTCGTTCATGTGTGATTCGGCTCACTGAGTCGACTCACTTGAACTGGTTGAACAGAGTGAGAGACACTGCTTGGCTGTTTCATTTCTGCACACTATGAATTTAACCACCATAACCCCTTTATCCTACATTTTAAGCACACGTTTCTCTAATGTTACACCATGATTCGACTCGTTCATGAGCGATTCGGGTGAGTCGATTCACTTGAACTGGTTGTTTTAGATTAGTGAAACACTTAGATGTGTTGAACAGAGTGAGAGACACTGTTTGGATGTTTTATTTCTGCACACTGATAATTGAGAGCTGTCTTCAGCAGCAGGCATGGGTGGGGATCACGGACACGGAAAGCTGTCCATGCCGGACTACAGAGTGTGGAAGTGGGAAGGGACGCCGCTGGAAGTGACCCAGCAGAGGCTCACCCGGAGAGGACTCAGGGACCCCTGGGCTCGGTGAGATATTTGGGTCCCTCTTGGGTAGTTGCAAATGACTTCTGAGTTTAATAATTGAGTTGTAATCATACTAATGTTCTCAGCTTGCTTTAATACTCTCTATTGGATCTTGCTATTAGGGAAATGATAAGCACATCTCGACAACAAAAAACTCATTTAACACTTGTTATTTTTGTTTTATTCCTAACCGCAAATTTTCATTGCTTTAGATTTGAGATTGTGGTCTTGCAAAATACAGTGAAAATCAATATGTCCACAATTAGATTGTGTATTATATACATATACAATACCTGTCAAAATTTTTGGATTTTTAATTGTTTAATGTTTTTGAAAGAAGTCTCTTCTGCTTACCCAGGCTGCATTTATTTGATTAAAAATACAGTAAAAACAGCAAAACAGTGAAATAATATTATAATTTAAACTAACTGTTTTCTATGTGAATATATAGTAAAGTGTAATTTATTCCTGTGATCAAAGCTGAATTTATCATCATTACTCCAGTCTTCAGTGTCACATGATCCTTCAGAAATCATTCTAATATGAGGATTTGATGCTCAAGAAACATTTGATTATTATCAATTTTTTATTATTAAGTTGTTGCCTCATATTTTTGTGGAAACCGTGATAGATTACTAATAAAAATGTAATCGGTTGAACGGTGAAAACTTTTTCTACAAAAATATTAAGCAGCAAAAACTGATAATCAAGACATAAGAAGCTAATCCTCATATTAGAATGATTTGTGAAGGATCATGTGACACTGAAGACTGGAGTAATGATGATATAAATTCAGCTTTGATCACAGGAATAAATTACACTTTACTATATATTTACTATAGATTCAAGGTGCAATAGAATACATTGATATAATATTTAAATTGTTCTCTGATATCTACCTTTGCTTCGAAGGTGGGACCTCATTGTTTTGATTCGGCTGTACAGGTCCAGTTAATACTGCCTGGCCTAGAACATGGGCTGGTATATGCAAATTTTAGGGGCGTAAATATTAATGATCCCGACTGCAATGTCACAGTCGGTGTTATGTTGGGATTCGCCCTTTTTTTCAGTCTTTTGCACGCACGAGATTTACATATGATGGAGGAAACAACGGTGTTTGAGGCTCATGGTATGTCAGTTCCATCTACAGAACTCTTATTATTATTATTATTATTATTATTATTATTATTATTACTATGCCGAGGTATGCCAACCTTTCACTTAGAAAACAGCTGTTTTACATTGCAATATTTCACAATTTTACTGATTTTACTGTGTTTTTGATCAAATAAATGCAGCCTTGGTGAACAGAAGAGACTTCTTTCACAATTAAAAAATAAAATTAATTATTCCTAACTTTTGTATATGCTGCATATAGTGGACCATTAATTCCAGGTCCATCCCTGCATGTTATGATAAAATGATAAAAACTGGTTAAATTTAACAGATATTCCCTAAAAGTGACTTTTAGTTTCAGTGTATTTAGTCTGATCAGCTTTCAGTTTTATCGTTCTTACATGTTCAGAAGACTTTTTTTTTATATAATATTTGTCCATTTATCTTAAGCAATGTCTTTTTTTTTAATGAAACGGGGCCTAATGAAAGCCTGGGAGTGAAGGGCTGAAGGATGAGTGTTTGTGTGTTTGCAGGAATGAGGCGTGGAGATATACGGGCAGCTTCGGCATCCCGGTGACCTTCAGAGAGGTCCTGCTGCGTGGCTTCAGGACGGGGTTCGCAGCGTTCGCGGTGGCTCTGGCCGTGGAGTACGCTTTCTTCCCTCCGAAGAAGTCCGAGCACTGATAGTGTGATCGCCGACAGACTCTGTGTTTCTGCAGGTCTTGAGCCTGTTGCTGTTTCTCCATGAAGACATCCGCCCATGATGGGCCTCCTGTAATACCCGTGTTCCCTTCACCAGTCTGTACAATAAATATAAATTAATGATTTGGGTTGAGCCTGATGATTTTATTGGATATTGTAGTCAAACCTTTAGAGCCACCAAAATTTATCTTGAAATGACCTCTGAGTGAAATATGATTCTTTATGTAAATATGAATGCCAGTGTCAGATCGTCAGAGCCATGAATTACGTTACATTTCTTAACCCTAATCTGATCAACCCCATTGCCTATAAAATCTCCATTCATACTAGAGAAAATACTACAGATAAGATGACGTAAAGAAAGAGGAACTGAATCACATGACATTCCTACTACATTATTCTGTAATGTGGAAGTGATACTGTATCATGTGAAACACCAAAGCCTAAACCCCTCTGAATGACACAACAGGTCAACTACTTACTGTATATGATTAACCTGCCCCTATTATGACTATATTAAAGGCTCCTCATTTTCTCCGACAGCAGGTTCTCTGCTCTGATTGGTCAGATGGCCCAGTCTGTTGTGATTGGTCTACTCTGCTCTGATTGGTCAGATGGCCCAGTCTGTTGTGATTGGTCTACTCTGCTCTGATTGGTCAGATGGCCCAGTCTGTTGTGATTGGTCTACTCTGCTCTGATTGGTCAGATGACCCAGTCTGTTGTGATTGGTCTACTCTGCTCTGATTGGTCAGATGGCCCAGTCTGTTGTGATTGGTCTACTCTGCTCTGATTGGTCAGATGACCCAGTCTGTTGTGATTGGTCTACTCTGCTCTGATTGGTCAGATGGCCCAGTCTGTTGTGATTGGTCTACTCTGCTCTGATTGGTCAGATGACCCAGTCTGTTGTGATTGGTCTACTCTGCTCTGATTGGTCAGATGGCCCAGTCTGTTGTGATTGGTCTACTCTGCTCTGATTGGTCAGATGACCCAGTCTGTTGTGATTGGTCTACTCTGCTCTGATTGGTCAGATGGCCCAGTCTGTTGTGATTGGTCTACTCTGCTCTGATTGGTCAGATGGCCCAGTCTGTTGTGATTGGTCTACTCTGCTCTGATTGGTCAGATGACCCAGTCTGTTGTGATTGGTCTACTCTGCTCTGATTGGTCAGATGGCCCAGTCTGTTGTGATTGGTCTACTCTGCTCTGATTGGTCAGATGACCCAGTCTGTTGTGATTGGTCTACTCTGCTCTGATTGGTCAGATGACCCAGTCTGTTGTGATTGGTCTACTCTGCTCTGATTGGTCAGATGGCCCAGTCTGTTGTGATTGGTCTACTCTTCTCTGATTGGTCAGATGACCCAGTCTGTTGTGATTTCAGCTCGACACACAGAAAGTGAGACTGGAATTACTGACGACTCGTTTCAGGCGGTTCAGAATCAAACTCCATTCATCTGCACTTTGATCTTTGAAACTTTGCAGACCTTGTACATTCACAAACAGCCAGATTACACACTGCAGAAAAGGGAATATCCTATAATATGTGTGTATTAAGAGAGTCACATGGATGCAAATATTCTAAGACATCCTGGACTTCCCTAATAATGCACTGTTGTGCACTTAAAATGTATGTCTGTCTTTTTAATATTGTTGTACATACTAAAGTATGAGTCAAAAATGTCAATATTGGGAAAGCTAATGTTTAATTTAATGGAGCTAAACTCTGCAAGAGAGTGGCCCTCCACTAGCCTAGTCACCTTAAAATAAAGTGTTACCAATAACACACACAATATATTGAAAACCAAAATGCTGACAGTAATATAAGTATTACAACTATGCACTTTGTCAGATGTAAAAGCATCGTTTTTAATGACCCTGCCAGTAAAGAGAAAAAGACCCCAGCCAGGGGAATTCATCGACACACTTCAGGTCACATGATGTCAAAGATGCTTCAGATACTTGTTTGTTCACTTGTCCCCAATTTATGTTATTAAAAGGTGAATTTCAACATGTAAAATAGACACCTCCTTCGGTTTTAAACAAATATAATCTGTGAATGACGTAGAGGGAAGTTTCGCTTTCCGACGTACTGACTGACCCGTGATCTCATTTCCTCTTTCCATCATGGAGGTCGTCTTTAATAATAACTCTGTGAAGAAGAGGCTTCAGTTCAGACGAAAGAGCAGCCCTCTCGAGGTAAGCTTTACTATATTGCAGAGTATTTTAAGCTATTGACTCAATCTCCACATAAACACATAACATTAAAGACGCGCGATTACAAAACTTTACCACGGTAACCATAGTTTCAACATCCATATTTTGTAATACCACTTATCACTATAAGTTTTAAGCCGTAAGTGTGACTAAAGGCATTGTTAATATAGTAACACAGTGATAGAAAGCTTGAAGATATTAATTTAATACGATTATACAGTGCTATTTAGGCGGAAACAATGGTTACCATGTTATAATCATAATTATTATTAATTATTACAGTTATTATTATAGGATAGACGGACCGTTTTATGATAGTCATGTTGACTGATGTCATTTGAAGATACATATAAAATCAATATCCCGATATTTACTCTAATCTAAAAGTTGATGAATGAAGTATGCTCTATTGCCACATGATAATTGTGACCCTGGACCACAAAACCAGTCATAAGGGTACATTTTCTGAATAAATAAGCTTTCCATTGATGTATGGTTTGTTATGATAGCGCAATATTTGGCGGAGATAAAACTATTTGAAAATCTGGAATCTGAGGGTGCAAAAAAATCTAAATATTGAGAAAATCACTTTTAAAGTTGTCCAAATGAAGTCCTTAGCAACGCATATTACTAATAATAATGCATTTTTGATATATTTATGGTAAGAAATTTACAAAATATCTTCATGGAACATCTTTACATCTTTATGGATCTTCACTTAATATCCTAATGATTTTTGGCGTAAAAGAAAAATTGATCTCACTAGGTTTTATACAAAACATACTCTAAAACCCTAAATATCAGTAAAATTAACTACATACTCCAATTGAGAGTGGTGTAAAGGCATAATGTGAGTGTTTGTCCACCTCAGATTGAGTTTGGAGCAGAATGTCTGGCCTGTCCCACACCATCAGTCAGATCACAGATGAGCTCAGCACAGACGAATGCAAGCGCATCTCGTACCTGTGCGGCGCTTTGGACACTGACCGCTTCTCCACAGATCCAAGAGGAATGCTACGGACGGTCTTCAGCCAAACCAGGATGGACTATGTGTTTCTCATGGAGCTCATTCTGAAGATAAAACGCTACGATCTGCTGCGAGAAGTGCTGAGCACCAACAAGAGCACGGTTGAGGGGATGCTGAAGAACGGCCATGCTGTGTCAGAATACAGGTAAGGCTTTCCAGCTCTTCTGTGAAGCTCCACTGATGCAGTATGGGCTTGAAGAGAGTGTTTTAACCGTGTGTTTTTAGAGCACTGATGGCGGATGTGAGCGAGGACATGGACACAGAGGACCTGAAGTCATTGGCATTCCTACTGAGAGACACTTTACCAAAACAAAAACTGGAAAACGTCCAGGTATGATGCACTCAGAGCGATGTTCTTCAGCTTTTTGCTGGATGCTTGTATGTATTTTTAACCATTTGCAAAATATATTTGCAGAATTTTTTAGACATTGTAGTGGAGTTGGAGAAACTCGACCAGCTCTCGAGTGAGAAGATGGACTTGATTGAAAGCTGCCTGAGGTCCATTCATAGGACTGATCTGGCTAAAAAGATCAGCCGCTACCAGCAGACAGGTAGGAATTACCGTCAGGCTAACTAGTGGTTTGTTGTCTTTGATGTTTTTGGAGATTTAAAGTTCCCCTATTATGTGTTTTTGGATATTCCTTTTCCTGTAGTATGTAATAGAGCTGTTAGTGAATGTAAAAGGTCTGTAAAGTTTCAAAGGGCCATCTGACAGAGCAGAGTAGACCAATCACAACTGACTGGGTCATCTGACCAATCAGAGCAGAGTAGACCAATCACAACAGACTGGACCATCTGACCAATCAGAGCAGAGCGGTGTATATTATTAGACAATTAAAGTGTATTTTGACCTTGGATGCATGTGAACCTGTTTAATCATATAATACAGTAAGTAGTTGGCCTGTTGTGTCATTCAGAGGGGTTTAGGTTTCGGTGTTTCAGTCACATGATACAGTATCACTTCCACAGTAATGTCGTAGGAATGTCATGTCACATTGTGATTCAGTTCCTCTTTCTTTACATCTTTTTATCTGTAGTAGTTTCTGTAGTATCTTCACTAGTATGAATGGGGGTTTGATGGGAAATGGAGTTGGTTAGATTTGGTTTCCTTTCTGAATATCTGAAAACTGCTTTTGCAGCTCTAACGACCAGACCAGAAGCAGAGGCGTTTCCTCCAGAGCGTCCGCAGCGCTGCAGACCGCCATCGGTGAGATCCAGTGCTTGCTTTGTCTTAAAACGCTTCGTGTTTCAACCTCACTCTCACTGTTCGTGTCATTCACAGCCACACAACTCATTTGGTTTCTCATCAGTTTCCCGTAATGTGAGGCACATTCACAAATTATGTGGTGAGTTGAAGGAAATACTTTAGACAAATCTCTGCATTCTTTCTCATTGCTGCACATTTTCTAGTAAAGTCACAGAAACTATGAACTAACACAGGAAGTGTTAAGCCCCCAGCCTTTATGAATGAGTTGACATGTATGCATATATGAAAACTAATGTGAAGCGTTTGAGTATAAGCCTCTATTGAAAGATCATGAGAAACACGCATTCAGTCAGGCGTGTCTAAACTGACTGCTCCATTACACTATGATCTGTGTAATTACATAACATATATTTCTGGGTTTCAGTGTATTTCATGTTTTTTGATCTGCCCATCTTCATTATAACTCTACTGCTTCCCTATTATGTAGTATAATACATTTATCTTGTTGAATCTTTTTTTATAGATAAGCAAACAGTGAAGAAGGAACTGCCCATCTCTAGCTCCTGTTGTCAGGTAATTGTTTTCCTGTTTTTATGATGCATACAGCATCATATGCTTTAAATATATTCTATATTTGTTCAGTACAAGGAACATCAATGGTTCTTTGGAAACCGTTGGATTTTATTAAAACAAAAGGTTAATTCTGTACCTTAGCCTTATGCAAAGTACCTTCAAACTACTTCATGTAGAGTTCTAGTGTTTAATACAGATGAATACGTATTCATTTAGGTTATCAGTATGTAGACTGAAATACAGTTTTGCATGTAGGATAATATTTGGCTAATTACAGTCACTTTAAACATTTGCAACATAGCAATACTTACATAGACATTATTTCCTACCAGGGCTTGACATTAACCGTTTATGCTCACCAGCCGCTGTGGCTAGTGGTTTTCCAAAGTTAAAGCCACTCAGCATTTTCACTGGCCACAATTTTGACATTAATACCATGGGGAAAACTGCCATATAGATATTTGTAATACTATCTCATCATTTGGCAGCAGGTTTATTAGGCTGCTGTCACTTTAAGACCTGACGCACGGATCCATTATACTGTTACACATGCGTTTTCTTTCTCAACTGGTTACGTTCACTTAAAACAGAACTGACTGTGTTTACGTGAATACTCGCCGAGACCGGCATTTTGGCATTATTTTGTGTGTATTTCACCGTTTAAGCGCAATAAGTAGCGACAAAGAGCTCGGTTTAGTTCTGAGAGGCGGCTTTATGTGCCGCACTTTGAGTGTTTGAGCACAAAACTGAGTCAAATTATGAGCAATACGCGCAATCCCACGCCAAAATTCAAGCCCTGCAACAATATTGATCCGGAGCAAATGAAGCGAGTGAGTGGAGGAGGGTTTGTGTGTCACTCGCTGTCGGAGAGATGAGAGAGAGAGAGAAAGAGCAGCTGGTATCGTGTGTGTATTCTGAGGAAAATGAGTATTGGATGCGTTTCAGATATTTCAGTATCCATATGTATCGAAAAAAACGATATTTTTGACAACACTACATTGCACTTTATTATTTCAGATGCCTTTTTAAAAGACTGCAGTTGAAAAATGTATATATTATATAAAATTCAACCCACCGAAGTGGCTAGTAGGAGTGACTGCGTTACACACCACTGCTGAAATACACACACATTTGACGGGTTGGTGGGTGTTAATGTCAAGCCCTGTTTCCTAGTAAGACTTTATGGTTGCAGACTCCAGATATGAAGTGAAAATGAAGGATTGTTATGGAGTGTGTGATGTGAATGTGTTGTTTTGACCTCTGTGACGTCCAGCAGGAAGTGTACAGTATGCAGACGGAGCCCAGAGGAGTGTGTTTAATCATAGACTGTGTCGGCACTGAAGGAGGTGAGAGAGAAATCACTGCTTTACACCATCATTCACAAGCATCATCACTCTAGTCTTCAGTCACATGATCCTTCAGAAATCATTCTAATATGATGATTTGCTGCTCAAGAAACATTTATGATTATCAGTGTTGAAAACTGCTTCATATTTCTGTGGAAACCGTCATACATGTTATTTTTCAGGTTTCATTGACGAATCAAAAGTTCTAAAGAACAGCATTTATTTGAAATAGAATCTTTCGTAACATTATAAATGTCTTTACTGTCACTTTTGATTGATTTAATGCATTCTTGCTGAATAAAAATATTAATTTCTCATTTCAAATGAATCTTTTGAATAGTACACCAAATAACTTCTATGATTAATGATTAAAGTCACTCTGGTAATATTTTTCATATGTGACCCTGGACCACAAAACCAGTCATAAGGGTCAATTTTTTTAAATTGAGATTTATATATCATCTGAATAAATAAGCTTTCCATTGGTGTATGGTTTGTTAGGACGATATTTGGCAGAGATACAACTATTTAAAATTCTGGAATCTGAGGGTGCAAAAAAATCTAAATATTGAGAAAATCGCCTTTAAAGTTGTCCAAATGAAGTCCTTAGCAATGCATATTACTACTAATAATACATTTTTGATATATTTATGGTAGGATATTTACAAAATATCTTCATGGAACATGATCTTTACTTAATATACTAATGATTTTTGGCATAAAAGAAAAATGTATAATTTTGACCCATACAATGTATTGTTGGCTATTGCCACAAATATACCCGTGAGACGCATGACTGGTTTTGTGCTCCAGGGTCACATATGTATGTGTTCAAATCTGTTAGTACAAAACTTCTATCTAAAATGTATTCATGCAAAACTTGCTATTGTATTGTTGATGTTTCTTTTTAATAGAACAAACTTTTTTTTTGTAATGAGAAATGTTGGTTTATTCACCAAAACACAACAGAATGAGCCGTTTGCATTTAATAATCGTAATGGCCAGATAATTCAATAGCAAACTATTATCTAACTAGAGTGATTTTTTTAAATTATTACATTGGAAAGATTTGTTTGGTTATTAGCACTTAAGGCCCGTTCACACCAATGACGATAACTATAATTATAACGATAAAGATATAGTTGTAAAAATATTAAAGAATAGCAGAGTTCACACCACAACGATAACGGCACAGAGGAACGACATTGTTGGAATCACTTTCAGAAAGTCTTTTTCCAGGTGACAGCCAATCAGAATCCACCAGACTTTAAAGAGCTCGAGCAGACGACAAAACTGCAGTGCACTTATAATAAACACAACGTGACAGGGCTGGACAATAAGGACTGCCGTAACTTAAGCATCGCTCAGTTGACGCAACTTTCACAGTCCCGATCGAGCCAGTGCTGCTTCAGAAAAGTTTATCATTTGCACGTGTTTTTAAGCCTTGCCAACTTAAATATTCAAGCGCAAGAAGACACACGCTCCAAGCCACGTCTCAGACAGTGTGCGAATGCTGAATTGAGCTCTCTTTCACGTCTTCTTGCGCTTGAATGGACAAATTCACACAAAATTACTTCAAAAAATGCCGGTCTCGGCGAGAATCCTAGGAAACATAGTCTGTTATGTCTTAAGTGAACCTAAACAGTTGAGAAAGAAAACGCATGTGTGTATCAGTATATTGGATCCGTGCATTTGCTCTTAAAGTAACAGTAGCATAAACCTGCTGCTGTCTGTCATGTTAATCAAACAACAAAAGACAAAGAAAAATCACTCACTGCTCTTGACTGTATAAGGCTCCGATCAGACAGAACATGTGTTTTGCAGTGAGAGGCGCCTTTTTAAAATAGTTTTCTATTGGCAGTGAGCGTTTTGCGCTGTTTATGCGCCCCAGGTGCCTCGCATTTTTGCGGTCTGAGCAGAAAAGCACCCGACGTCATTCACGTTTTTTCCATTGTCCAATCGAATGAATGAAGAGGCGGGCCTTCCGTTGTGGTGAGGGTTACCTTGATTAGACTGACAGGACAGCTGATTTGGGGGTTGCCTAGCAACATTTAAAAAACCGCAGCGCACTGCTCTTTTCTAAATTAAAAAACGTCAACCAAACAGAGGCAGTGTGGTTCGCCTCACGTTTTCAAACCTGAGAGATGCGCTCTGTCTGATCAGGGCCTAACTGAGTAACCTTAATAAGGATTAATCTGTATTTAAGTTATACAGTGAAGACTATGCAGTGCTATTTTACATTTGATTATTCATTTTATCTAGCTGAAACATGCTGTTAGACTTACCTGAAAAACCTGAAAAGCAGTGTTTATTTTATTTCTGTTTGTTCTGTTGTATTTGTGCTATTGATATAATTTGATTATTTGTTCTTATTTTCTTACTGACAGTTTACTATCTACTGGCTAGTAGTTTTTGGTGTCACAACCTTATTTATTAAGGTTGTGGGTCAAAAACTACAAAGACAATAACTAGGCCTATTTTATTTATTTATTTATGTTTTTGTGGTGGGGCCAGTAAAAATTTTGGCAGGGAAAGTAAAAATCTGAACCACTGGCCTGACCGGGACAGTAGAACAAATCCTTGGCGTTGAGCCCTGTGTTATCATCCGCTGCTGTGGATGCAAATTATTGTTATGGTTATATTTATAGTTATCATTCTTGGTGTGAACGGGCCTTTACACGCTTAAAAATAAAAGGAGTTTTCGCACAATGCCATAGAAGAACCATTTCTGGTTCCCCAAAGAGTTCTAAAAAGAACCATTTCTGTGAAGAGCATTCTAAAGAACCTTTTGTGGAATGGATGTTAAAGGTTCTTCGTGGAGCCATCACTGCCAATAAAGAACCTTTATTTTCCAGATTATAGTTGTGATAAAAGCATACATTATCGTCTGGTAAAGACTTCTGTTTTCCTCACAGATCAGCTGGCGCAAACCTTCAAGGCCTTACACTTCCATGTGATCATACACAAGCTGCTGAGCGTGAGAGACATGCTGTCCACACTGAGGGAAGCCGCCCATCAGCAGTGCCACCACAGGGCGTCTGCTTTCGTCTGCTGCATCATCAGCCGGAGCCGCTCCTCAGATCTGCTGGCCACGGACTCTCACGCTTCAGGACTGAGTCTGGACACCGTCAGGAGCCTCTTCAGCTCAAACTTCTGCCCTGGCCTGGCTGGCAAGCCCAAACTCTTCTTTATCCAGAGCTATGAGGTGTGTGCTGGCTGTGTGGGCTGTGGAGGTCAGGAGGACGGAGAGCTGGAGACGGACGCGCCTGTGTCCTCATGCCGTCCCAGGACCGTCCCAGCGGACGCTGATGTCTTCTGGAGTCACTGCTGGACTAAAGGGCAGCAGCTGGAGACACCAAACCACCGGTCTGTGTACCTGCAGGCCCTGAGATCCTCTCTAACTGAAGGACAGAAAAGGTGAGATGCTTGTTATTTATAGGGGTGTTATTAAAACGTGACGATTTTTCCCATCCAGGTCAAAGGGTTTGTGGCTAAAGCGCAGTCAGCGTGAGACTCAGGAAATTGCCGATGTTCTCACGCTCTCACAGACAAGACAGAGCAGGTTACTTTTGATATGAAACAAAGTCTCAGCTTTCAACAGGGTTTCCGCTGGTCTTAAAAAAGTCTTCATTTGACCTTCCACAATTTAAGGCCTTAAAAATGTCTTAAGTTCAATATCATGGCATTAAATTAGGGCATTATGATTTCTGCGATGCAGAAAACATGGACGGAACCGCAGAATCCATTATAAAAATGGAATTTAGTGTATAATGCAGAATGTCACGGAATTTGTCAAATTTTGGATTAATAAATCAAAAGTAGGTCAGAATACTTAAAGGGATAGTTCACCCAAAAATGAAAATTCAGTCCAAACCCGTAAGACTTTCCTTCATCATATAAAGCGATCGAGTCTCTTCAGAAAATTTGGAATAAACCGCTTGATTCATATGGATTATGGATCTCTTTATAAACTTTTTGAAGCATCAAAGTGATAGTTGCTTAGGCTGTCAATGGAGGGACAGAAATCTCTCAGATTTCATTAAAAATATCTTCGTTTGTGTTCTGAAGATGAATGAAAGTCAGTCAAATTTAATTTAACCATTAAAGCAGAGTCCAGAAAAATGTAAAAATAAATAAAACCGATTTCATAGGGCCTTAAATTTGAAAAAATAATGTTCTTCCTCCGGATTTTTGTTTTCCAGTACAAATATCTAAACATCGTTAAATCAAGATACATTTACTTGACAAAATGAAGAAATTAAATTGTTTTCTGAGAAATTGAACAAAATGAAGTGAGTTTATGCTTAAAAAAAGAGCAAGTATCTGTCAATGGCTATGAAAATTACTTGCATTTGAATTAAATTGATTTTTATGAACACGTTGGCAGATATTTGTTCTTGTTTTAATCATAAAATCACTTTCACAAGATTTCCCAAGATTTCTTATCTCAAACTTTTAAGCTATTTTTAGTCAAAATGATTAAAAAGTAATGGAGATCTGTTGGAAATTGTATTCTCAAACTTTGAAGTGTCACTAATATAACTCATTGTGTGCTTAGACATGTACATTTAGAGAACATATTGACGTGTTGTGTTCCCTTCAAATTATTCCTTATATTTTCTTTCATTGGTCTTAAAAATCTCTTAAATTTACCTTCATAAATCCTGCAGAAACCCGAATTCTGTCAATAAACCTACACCCACACAGCAGAAAACATCAATATGTTTCTAAATCTGCACGATTTCAAAATAAAAGTTTAATCCCTCGCTTTGAGTTTACATCTTTTGATGTCCATATATTCTTGTTCAAGAAAGCATTTTTATCGTAAACAAGTGGCCAAATATTAAAGATAAATGGACATTTGAAATAAATGTTTTAATATTAAGCAAGGATTTGATCTGCTGTAAAGTGTAACAACAATCACCAGGCTGTTGGCGCCCGCTGCAGGCGTGTGTTATAATACATAATGTACATAAATTTTATAGGATTGCATTATTGTTCAATATCATTACTTGCTTTTGATACTTTATTTGAACCAATTATTATTTCCTCACTGTTATATGTATTTTAAGTAATTTTAAAGGCTATTGTTCACTTAGATAAAAAAAATATCAGATTACTTGATTAATCGTCAAAATAATCGACTGATTACTTGATTACCAAAATAATCGTTAGTGACAGCCCTACATTAGATAAAACATTTCAAAATGTACCTGCATTTTTTTTGTATTGTATGACTTTCAGTTGGAATATTTTGATATATTTCATCATTGAAGATTTCTTAAAAATAGTGTTAAAATATCATCTCATCATGTATCGTCACACCCCTAGTTATTTACAGTTTAATGTAAATGATTAGAAAAATACTGCACACCCGACATGGTAATGCGGTCACGATGCAAAACATTATTTTTCTAATAATTCAACGGCCTGGAGTCAGTTATTCCATTGTTCAGACGTTTTATTTCAAGACATTTGTCAGGTTTTTGTCTTTAAAACTCTCTTCTGTGTGTGTAAGATATTCTTTATCGATCTCCATTAAGCTTTATGTAATGTAAGTATTACTAATGTTTTTTTCTCTCTTTTCAGGAGGACTCATTTGGTAGACGTGCACATGGCGGTGAACCGTGCCGTGTATGAACACAATCACAAATCTGCCGAATCATCGTACTTGATAAATCTGAGACACACTCTCAGGAAAAATGTGTATCTGTCATGATTGTGCCATGAATCCTTACGTTTAAGTGAAGGTAGATGATTATGTCTGAACATCTGTTGTTTGAGGAATGGTTATCATTATAATGATGTCGATATGAATTGTATCAATTATGGATGGTTTGCAGTGTTTCAGTGAATGTTTCAGTCACTGTAGTTTCCTATATTGTCCACATGTGGGCAGTGTCGTCCAGCGATGGCGGTGAACTTCACTAACACTTGAGTTCACTTGTTTTAACATTTCCTTTGCTTTTAAAAACATCTGAATTGACTATCCTTAATAAAAAGCACTTATTTAAGTAATTTAATTGAATAAATGATTTGTTTCAATTGGCAAATTTCCAAACAATAATAAAGTATTTGAACACTGATAGCTTCTACAGATTAAGTCACAAGAAAATGTGTTACTCGTGATCAAAATTACATTATTTATAACCATAAATGAAGGGATTTTATAATTTTTTTAGATATGAATGTTTACATTGTTATATGTTGCTATTATACAAGGTGCTAATATTTCAGTAGTGTTATATGTGTATTTATTGTAGTAAAGAAAGTTTAATATTTCATTCTTTCAATACAATATTTCCATTTTAGTTTTAATATTTATTACTATAAGTTTTTACATGCAATTATACATTTTCCATCTCTTTATTTTCATAATGCGTGCTTATATTACTGCCCCTCTTGAATATGTGTAAACGATTTTAAACTTTTACTGTGTAATTACAGATATTTTACAGCAACAAAAATCCAGTACGTTTATTTTATTTTGTAAATAGTTTTGTTTTCTTCATTAGGATGCATGTTGGCCTGTTCATGTCTCCATCTCCTTGCAGGATTAGCAAATATGCACATTTTATCTGAAACAATAAGACTTAAAGTCGTATATCTCCATGTCATGCGTCAACCCTACCATCATAACCTCTGTCATAATGCCATGATCAAGATGTAAACTGTGTCAGTTGGGGATGATCTTTAATATTCAGCCCTGTTACCATCATAACCTCTGTCATAATGCCATGATCAAGATGTAAACTGTGTCAGTTGGGGATGATCTTTAATATTCAGCCCTGTTACCATCATAACTTCTGTCATAATGACATGGTCAAGATGTAAACTGTGTCAGTTGGGGATGATCTTTAATATTCAGCCCTGTTACCATCATAACCTCTGTCATAATGCCATGATCAAGATGTAAACTGTGTCAGTTGGGGATGATCTTTAATATTCAGCCCTGTTACCATCATAACTTCTGTCATAATGACATGGTCAAGATGTAAACTGTGTCAGTTGGGGATGATCTTTAATATTCAGCCCTGTTACCATCATAACCTCTGTTATAATGACATGGTCAAGATGTAAACTGTGTCAGTAAGGGATGATCTTTAATATTCAGCCCTGTTACCATCATAACCTCTGTTATAATGACATGGTCAAGATGTAAACTGTGTCAGTAGGGGATGATCTTTAATATTCAACCCTGTTACCATCATAACCTCTGTTATAATGACATGGTCAAGATGTAAACTGTGTCAGTAGGGGATGATCTTTAATATTCAACCCTGTTACCATCATAACCTCTGTCATAATGACATGGTCAAGATGTAAACTGTGTCAGTTGGGGATGATCTTTAATATTCAACCCTGTTACCATCATAACCTCTGTCATAATGACATGGTCAAGATGTAAACTGTGTCAGTTGGGGATGATCTTTAATATTCAGCCCTGTTACCATCATAACCTCTGTCATAATGACATGGTCAAGATGTAAACTGTGTCAGTAGGGGATGATCTTTAATATTCAACCCTGTTACCATCATAACTTCTGTCATAATGACATGGTCAAGATGTAAACTGTGTCAGTTGGGGATGATCTTTAATATTCAACCCTGTTACCATCATAACCTCTGTCATAATGACATGGTCAAGATGTAAACTGTGTCAGTAGGGGATGATCTTTAATATTCAACCCTGTTACCATCATAACCTCTGTCATAATGACATGGTCAAGATGTAAACTGTGTCAGTTGGGGATGATCTTTAATATTCAACCCTGTTACCATCATAACCCCTGTCATAATGACATGAACAAGATGTAAACTGTGTCAGTTGGGGATGATCTTTAATATTCAGCCCTGTTACCATCATAACCTCTGTCATAATGACGGTCAAGATGTAAACTGTCAGTAGGGGATGATCTTTAATATTCAACCCTGTTACCATCATAACCTCTGTCATAATGACATGATCAAGATGTAAACTGTGTCAGTTGGGGATGATCTTTAATATTCAGCCCTGTTACCATCATAACTTCTGTCATAATGACATGGTCAAGATGTAAACTGTGTCAGTTGGGGATGATCTTTAATATTCAACCCTGTTACCATCATAACCTCTGTCATAATGACGGTCAAGATGTAAACTGTGTCAGTAGGGAATGATCTTTAATATTCAGCCCTGTTACCATCATAACTTCTGTCATAATGACGGTCAAGATGTAAACTGTGTCAGTAGGGGATGATCTTTAATATTCAACCCTGTTACCATCATAACCTCTGTCATAATGACGGTCAAGATGTAAACTGTGTCAGTAGGGGATGATCTTTAATATTCAACCCTGTTACCATCATAACCTCTGTCATAATGACGGTCAAGATGTAAACTGTGTCAGTAGGGGATGATCTTTAATATTCAACCCTGTTACCATCATAACCTCTGTCATAATGACATGGTCAAGATGTAAACTGTGTCAGTTGGGGATGATCTTTAATATTCAACCCTGTTACCATCATAACCTCTGTCATAATGACGGTCAAGATGTAAACTGTCAGTAAGGGATGATCTTTAATATTCAACCCTGTTACCATCATAACCTCTGTCATAATGACGGTCAAGATGTAAACTGTGTCAGTAGGGAATGATCTTTAATATTCAGCCCTGTTACCATCATAACTTCTGTCATAATGACGGTCAAGATGTAAACTGTGTCAGTAGGGGATGATCTTTAATATTCAACCCTGTTACCATCATAACCTCTGACATAATGACGGTCAAGATGTAAACTGTGTCAGTAAGGGATTATCTTTAATATTCAGCCCTGTTACCATCATAACCTCTGTCATAATGACGGTCAAGATGTAAACTGTCAGTAGGGGATGATCTTTAATATTCAGCCCTGTTACCATCATAACCTCTGTCATAATGACGGTCAAGATGTAAACTGTCAGTATGGGTTGATCTTTAATATTCAGCCCTGTTACCATCATAACCTCTGTCATAATGACGGTCAAGATGTAAACTGTCAGTATGGGTTGATCTTTAATATTCAACCCTGTTACCATCATAACCTCTGTCATAATGACGGTCAAGATGTACACTGTGTCAGTAAGGGATGATCTTTAATATTCAACCCTGTTACCATCATAACCTCTGTCATAATGACATGATCAAGATGTAAACTGTGTCAGCAGGGGATGATCTTTAATATTCAACCCTGTTACCATCATAACCTCTGTCATAATGACGGTCAAGATGTAAACTGTGTCAGCAGGGGATGATCTTTAATATTCAGCCCTGTTACCATCATAACCTCTGTCATAATGACATGATCAAGATGTAAACTGTGTCAGTTGGGGATGATCTTTAATATTCAGCCCTGTTACCATCATAACCTCTGTCATAATGACATGATCAAGATGTAAACTGTGTCAGTTGGGGATGATCTTTAATATTCAGCCCTGTTACCATCATAACCTCTGTCATAATGACATGATCAAGATGTAAACTGTGTCAGTAGGGGATGATCTTTAATATTCAGCACTGTTACCATCATAATCTCTGTCATAATGACATGGTCAAGATGTAAACCGTGTCAGTAGGGGATGATCTTTAATATTCAACCCTGTTACCATCATAACCTCTGTCATAATGACATGGTCAAGATGTAAACTGTGTCAGTTGGGGATGATCTTTAATATTCAGCCCTGTTACCATCATAACCTCTGTCATAATGACGGTCAAGATGTAAACTGTCAGTATGGGTTGATCTTTAATATTCAACCCTGTTACCATCATAACCTCTCATAATGACATGGTCAAGATGTAAACTGTGTCAGTAGGGAATGATCTTTAATATTCAGCCCTGTTACCATCATAACCTCTGTCATAATGACGGTCAAGATGTAAACTGTGTCAGTAGGGGATGATCTTTAATATTCAGCCCTGTTACCATCATAACCTCTGTCATAATGACGGTCAAGATGTAAACTGTCAGTAGGGGATGATCTTTAATATTCAGCCCTGTTACCACCATAACCTCTGTCATAATGACGGTCAAGATGTAAACTGTCAGTATGGGTTGATCTTTAATATTCAACCCTGTTACCATCATAACCTCTGCCATAATGACGGTCAAGATGTACACTGTGTCAGTAAGGGAAGATCTTTAATATTCAACCCTGTTACCATCATAACCTCTGTCATAATGACATGATCAAGATGTAAACTGTGTCAGTTGGGGATGATCTTTAATATTCAACCCTGTTACCATCATAACCTCTGTCATAATGACGGTCAAGATGTAAACTGTGTCAGCAGGGGATGATCTTTAATATTCAGCCCTGTTACCATCATAACCTCTGTCATAATGACATGATCAAGATGTAAACTGTGTCAGTTGGGGATGATCTTTAATATTCAGCCCTGTTACCATCATAACCTCTGTCATAATGACGGTCAAGATGTACACTGTGTCAGTAAGGGATGATCTTTAATATTCAACCCTGTTACCATCATAACCTCTGTCATAATGACATGATCAAGATGTAAACTGTGTCAGTTGGGGATGATCTTTAGTATTCAACCCTGTTACCATCATAACCTCTGTCATAATGACGGTCAAGATGTAAACTGTGTCAGCAGGGGATGATCTTTAATATTCAGCCCTGTTACCATCATAACCTCTGTCATAATGACATGATCAAGATGTAAACTGTGTCAGTTGGGGATGATCTTTAATATTCAGCCCTGTTACCATCATAACCTCTGTCATAATGACATGATCAAGATGTAAACTGTGTCAGTTGGGGATGATCTTTAATATTCAGCCCTGTTACCATCATAACCTCTGTCATAATGACATGGTCAAGATGTAAACTGTGTCAGTTGGGGATGATCTTTAATATTCAGCCCTGTTACCATCATAACCTCTGTCATAATGACGGTCAAGATGTAAACTGTCAGTATGGGTTGATCTTTAATATTCAACCCTGTTACCATCATAACCTCTGTCATAATGATGGTCAAGATGTAAACTGTGTCAGTAAGGGATGATCTTTAATATTCAACCCTGTTACCATCATAACCTCTGTCATAATAACATGATCAAGATGTAAACTGTGTCAGTAGGGGATGATCTTTAATATTCAACCCTGTTACCATCATAATCTCTGTCATAATGACATGGTCAAGATGTAAACTGTGTCAGTTGGGGATGATCTTTAATATTCAGCCCTGTTACCATCATAACCTCTGTCATAATGACGGTCAAGATGTAAACTGTCAGTATGGGTTGATCTTTAATATTCAACCCTGTTACCATCATAACCTCTGTCATAATGATGGTCAAGATGTAAACTGTGTCAGTAAGGGATGATCTTTAATATTCAACCCTGTTACCATCATAACCTCTGTCATAATAACATGATCAAGATGTAAACTGTGTCAGTAGGGGATGATCTTTAATATTCAACCCTGTTACCATCATAACCTCTGTCATAATGACATGATCAAGATGTAAACTGTGTCAGTAGGGGATGATCTTTAATATTCAGCCCTGTTACCATCATAACCTCTGTCATAATGACATGGTCAAGATGTAAACTGTGTCAGTTGGGGATGATCTTTAATATTCAGCCCTGTTACCATCATAACCTCTGTCATAATGACGGTCAAGATGTAAACTGTCAGTATGGGTTGATCTTTAATATTCAACCCTGTTACCATCATAACCTCTGTCATAATGACGGTCAAGATGTAAACTGTGTCAGTAAGGGATGATCTTTAATATTCAACCCTGTTACCATCATAACCTCTGTCATAATAACATGATCAAGATGTAAACTGTGTCAGTAGGGGATGATCTTTAATATTCAACCCTGTTACCATCATAACCTCTGTCATAATGACATGATCAAGATGTAAACTGTGTCAGTAGGGGATGATCTTTAATATTCAGCCCTGTTACCATCATAACCTCTGTCATAATGACGGTCAAGATGTAAACTGTCAGTATGGGTTGATCTTTAATATTCAGCCCTGTTACCATCATAACCTCTGTCATAATGACATGGTCAAGATGTAAACTGTGTCAGTAGGGGATGATCTTTAATATTCAGCCCTGTTACCATCATAACCTCTGTCATAATGACGGTCAAAATGTAAACTGTCAGTATGGGTTGATCTTTAATATTCAGCCCTGTTACCATCATAACCTTTGTCATAATGACGGTCAAGATGTAAACTGTGTCAGTAGGGGATGATCTTTAATATTCAGCCCTGTTACCATCATAACCTCTGTCATAATGACGGTCAAGATGTAAACTGTCAGTATGGGTTGATCTTTAATATTCAGCCCTGTTACCATCATAACCTCTGTCATAATGACGGTCAAGATGTAAACTGTCAGTAGGGGATGATCTTTAATATTCAGCCCTGTTACCATCATAACCTCTGTCATAATGACGGTCAAGATGTAAACTGTCAGTAGGGGATGATCTTTAATATTCAGCCCTGTTACCATCATAACCTCTGTCATAATGACGGTCAAGATGTAAACTGTCAGTATGGGTTGATCTTTAATATTCAGCCCTGTTACCATCATAACCTCTGTCATAATGACGGTCAAGATGTAAACTGTGTCAGTAAGGGATGATCTTTAATATTCAGCCCTGTTACCATCATAACCTCTGTCATAATGACGGTCAAGATGTAAACTGTCAGTAGGGGATGATCTTTAATATTCAGCCCTGTTACCATCATAACCTCTGTCATAATGACGGTCAAGATGTAAACTGTGTCAGTAAGGGATGATCTTTAATATTCAGCCCTGTTACCATCATAACCTCTGTCATAATGACAGTCAAGATGTATACTGTCAGTAGGGGATGATCTTTAATATTCAGCCCTGTTACACTGTAAAAAAAAATCCTCGTAAAATTGACGGTAAAAAAACGGCAGCTGTGGTTGCCAGAACTTTACCGTAAAAAAAACAGTAGCAACATTTTAGGTTTTACAGATTTAAGTTAAATTTACAGTAAATAACCATATTTCATTAACTGAAATAATGTTAAATTACCAATCTATTGAAATAATAATATCTGTTAAGTACCTTTGCTATATACTGACAATGCACAGTGAAGGTGCACAGTGTCATTCACAAAAACACTAAACATCATCATGGTAACACACATGAAATTTAAAAAATACAATAAACATTAATTTAACAACATTAAATATAACATAAAACCCTAATGTACATAACTGATTAGAAAAAACTAAGAAGAAACAGTTATTTCAACGAAAATACATCAAATGTGAAGTGTCACGCAGGGAATTCTGGGAATGTCAGTTTACGGTTTTTCACTGTAAATTACACAACGACTTGTTTTTCACTTCCAAAAACTGTAAATTTAACGGTATTTTACTGTATTGTAAATGTAAGGTTAGATCTATTACAGTTATTCACCGTATATAGTACGGAAACTTTCTGTTAACCAGTTAACTGTTTTTAGCCATAGCATTTTTACAGTCTTTTACTGTTAAAATCACAAGCATTTTTTTTACAGTGTACCATCATAATCTGTCATAATGACATGATCAAGATGTAAACTGTGTCAGTAGGGGATGATCTTTAATATTCAGCCCTGTTATCAATATTTTACAGTCAGTAACTGATTATTGAAAAGTGGATATTTGTAGAATCATCAACATGAAGCTAATATGGCTAAAAGAACTAAAATAGCTCACCCTGTTGCTAAAACCCTGTTACCATCCTGTTCGTTATTTAAAGGCCATAGCTTGGCCTATATCTTAATATATAGCCTACTAAAAGTTTTAATTTAGCTTAAGTGTCACAATGCATGTTTATAAACATTTGACACATTATAAGATATTATTTGTCTGATATAATGCATCAAATTTACTGCAAAAATCTATAATTATACTATCGGGGTATAATAATGACCCATTATTGTTAGTTTATTTAGTAAGTGCAGCGCACTGCCAGCGCATGTCACTGGTGTGTGTGTGTGTGTGTAGGTGAGACAGGATTGACTGGAGCAGCTCTCGCGCTCTTCCCAGCTGCTCTGCTGCAATGGCGTTGGTGGCGCGCTGAAGAGCGGAGTTGGGCGAGTTTTCCTTTGTTTTACGAAGAATTATACGGGAATCTTCAGTCATGCACGGCCATCCGGCG
The DNA here is from genome assembly GCA_039654105.1 of Coreius guichenoti. Classification (NCBI taxonomy): domain Eukaryota; kingdom Metazoa; phylum Chordata; class Actinopteri; order Cypriniformes; family Gobionidae; genus Coreius; species Coreius guichenoti. Next base: position 43,836,479 of record CM077172.1, read on the forward strand.
TAAAGAAGGGTGTGGATCTTATATTTGAAGATTTGATCTGCGGTCCGAGCGGTAGGGCTGTACGCAAACAGCAGCCTATATGCAACCGGCCCGATACTTCTCACATCTGCATGCGATACGCGACCAGCAGCCGCCCGGCCCGCCCCTCTCTCTCCACCAGCTGATCTGAGCCACAACAAGCCCTCTGGCCGGTGAGGACCTGGAGCTGTCTGACCCAGCTGGATCATTATGGCAGAACGCAGTTCCACCGGATTACTGATGATGATGCTGGACCCGTCGCCGGCGATCGCGATGACTCTCCCGGCGGAGGTGCGCGAGAAGCTGGCTGAGCTCGAGCTGGAGCTCTCCGAGGGTGAGTCGCTGATTTCCGCGTGCAGCCTTATTCCCATCTCCATGCGGCACATCGGGGTTGCATCAGATTGAACAGGGCTTCATGCATTATGACGGTTGTGAGCTGTTGACATGCGTATAGCTTTCCATATGTGCTCTGAAATATCTGATCTGTCATCATGTTAGTGTATGAAGGTGATGATAGGTGTAACGCAGGTTCAGTGCTTCAGATCACTAACCATTCAATCCCAATAAAAGCAATGCAATGCAGCTATTAAAGACAGTAATATGTTGGCTTAATTCAGGCTACTTTGGCTGAGCTTCATCTGAATGGCCATGCTGTGATTTTAAAGGTGCTGCTGGAACAAACGCAAGACTTCATACAGTTGTGACTGTTGAATGAAATGAGATCTGGATTGTTCCCAGTGATCCAGTTTATCTGGCTATGGAAATTTCAGACAAGAACAACAGCATGCTTTGCATTTCATGTGTCACGTGCGAGTCAGTGCTGCACATCTTCTCTAAACAGGCCATTGGCTGATAGGAGTATTGATTAAACCTGCAGGATCTTGCATCTCTTCCTGACATGATGAACAGTCAAAGATCTAAATACTTTTTCCAATAAAACCCACAAGAGCTTGACTTGCAAAGAATATCCTTTTAGTTATATTCGTAAAAAAATAGATAATAATAGATAACTACAATGCTTTTAAACAGGATGCCACTCATCCACATACTATTAGAGCTTGATCTTTTTAAAGGCACAATATGTAAGATTTTTGGATTAAAATATCCAAAAACCACTAGAACAATGTTATATATTTTGTTGACTTGTGTACTTACATTATGCCAAATGTTTCCAAGAATGTTTAAATCCAGAGAAATAAGCGATTTTAACCAGGACACGGACCGTCGCCTATCAGTGACATCATACCTGCGGTTTTATTTTGTAGAAACCATGGAAACACCAAAGACGCTTTAATATATGATGTGTTTTATTAGACAAGGTGTTTGATACATTCATGGACAGAAAACTAATCATTGTTATACAGCTCAACACAGTTAGTCTTATTGTTTAAATCTGGTTTTCTTGATTTACCGCGAGTACCATGTTTTACCACGCCTAATATGATCTAGCTCACTGCAGTGTGAACAAGTGTCTCATAGTAGCGCCGAGTGAACGCACTGAGTAGCATTATAACATAACTTTCAACACACTCAAATGTGTGTAATATGATAAAACAGCGCTGCGTTACCCCACATACACATGAGCGGAAGAAGCAGGAGCGCTCGTCTGCGGCAGAATAAAAGCTCCACCAAATTAAGCCATCAAGACACGCCTTTGTTTTGAATAAGCGACCTCTAGTGGCAAAAAATTACATATTGTGGCTTTAAAACTGCTTTACTCTTTATCATGGGCGTCGGAAGCAAAAAAAATGTGGGTGGGTCTTCCCCCCAGAAAATTTGTACTGGAGTAGATGCCATTTACATTAAGTGCAAATAGTCCACCTTGTTTACTAAATGTCTGGTTTAGACAAAATGACAGAAGACACTAATATATTTACAGTGGCAATAGTATAGGGGTAAGGCATGTGGCAGAAAGTTTTGACGCAAATCGACCCAAGGTTCGAATCTGCATTTTGCCGAACTCGCTCTACTCACTTTTCCCATCACATATCAGATTCGGAAAGGCATTTATTTTAAATAAAAATGAAGAAAATAATCGAAAAGTGCAAATAAAGCGTCTAACGTGTGTTTAATAATAAAGTGTTTATTGGTTAGGGGTGAACAGACATGCGCTGAATTAGAGACGGTAAAAGTGAGTGGGTCCAATATCATTGGTCTTAAAAAGTGGGTGGGTCTCGTCCCACCGACATACAATGGTTCCGACACCCATGCTCTTTATAGAATTTGTTTATGTATATTAATTCAGGGGCATTCATTATAATTATAATTCTGCTGAGTAATGATCTGTTGGTTGAGTATTATTGTAGAGCAATAAGAGAATATCATATCAGAAGGATTCAGATTATACACTGCTGTCTGGGGGCAGTAAGATTTCATCATATTTTTTAAAAGAAATTAATATTTTTATTCAGCAAGCATGCACTAAATTGATCAAAAGTGACAGTAAAGACTTACAATGTTACAAAACATTCTATTTCAAATAAATGCTGTATGGTTTCCACAAAAATATGAATCAGCACAACTGTTTTCAACACTGATAATAATAATATAATCATAAATGTTTCTTGAGCAGCAAATCCTCATATTAGAATGATTTCTGAAGGATCATGTGACACTGAAGACTGGAGTAATGATGCTGAAAATTCAGCTTTGATCACAGGAATAAATTACATTTTAACATACACAGAAAACAGCTTTTATATTGTAATAATATTTCACAACATTACTGTTTTTACTGTATTTATGATGAAATAACTGCAGCCACATTAAAAGATCTCACTGCCCCCAAACTTCTGAGTGGTAGTGTTAGTGTAGACAGACACAGACAGAAACTCTGCAGTTCTGACCCGTATCTCGCTTGATTCGCTGTGGGACGGGCCTAGTTTCTCAGCAGGCTCAGGGAAGTTTCAAGAATCCAAAATAGCAGCAGCTCCTTCTGTGTCACGGCTGATTTCTCCCTCTCCATCACAACACCACAAATCCCCAGTTCTGCTTTTACTTATGTAAAAGTTTCATTTTTGCTTGATTTGAAATTTTTGAGCATATGACGCAAGCGAACAACACAAAGAACGCAGCGGGACGGCAGAAAACAGCCGAACCCCTGTCCGCTTCCTGTTTGCGTGTGCATAACTTCCTGTCCTGCACACTGTCTGATAGCCATTGTTTTCCTTCATCCCTTCATTCGCAGATGTCACCAAGCCCTACTCGACAATGTCTCGCTGTGTCAGTATGGCGGCATTAATGATTCAAGTAAACTTGAAGTAAGGCATCAGTAACAAAAAACGGCCATTCCTTTCGTCTTGAGCAGAAAGCATTGAAAGTGAAGTTGAATTTCAGATGTGCTGCTGCACCGTAGAGGATCAAGCATCACGTGGTTGATGCTGGTTGAGCGACGGTGGTTTAGTGTTATTCTCGGCTCTGATGCAGTGCAGTTCAGGACTCAGAGACCCCGAGGAACCCTGAGGAACCCGAGGCTCTTTCTCTAGTCTTTTTGAGCTTTGAGAATCCATTGATGTGCTGCTGCTAATGACTGGGTGAAGGATGCGTGTCAAACCGCACTGCATTGTTAGCTAAGTTCAGCTGTAATAGATGTGTGTGTCTCGAGGGACGGTTCATGTTCAGTGTAAGGTGAATAACTTCAGTCTCAATCGTTCACTTGTTTAAAGGTATGGTAGGCAATTTTCAGAGTGGCTAGCAATAGCAAGTTAGCTTTGCTCCAAAGCCACGCCTCCTTCAAAACACATGAACGCACACAGATTCAGCAAAGCGTCACGAGAGACGGCGTGAAACTACCTCATGTCTCAAAGAACGTAACATTACAATAATAATGAACATAAACAACTTACAGAGCTCGGACCTGTGTCACCTGACTTCTGCAGATTCATTTCGCCGTTGATAGTGTTGCCATTGAAACACATAAATTCGAGTCACGAACTGCTCAGAGTATAATGTCACGGGTTTCCATCTCTTCCTAATGACAGTAGGTATGGTGTGAACGCAGCATCAGCTGGTTGTTTTGGTTCAGGAGGAACTGTAAAAGGCGGCTGCTGTTTGTTTGTGGCGCTCGGTGACTAACGTCTGTCTAACTCATAGCATGAAACACTGTGCGAGGTGAGCGGAGGTGTGGAAATACATATGTTGACAGGCAGGTAGGACATCCTATCATTGCATTCGGACCGAATGCAGTGATTGGACGAATATTTTTGGTCCTGAGACGTCCACAGAAGATATATATACATGTTTTAACATGTTTATTTAGACCCCTTTTATTAGTGATCGCTTTCAGGATGTGAAGAAAGTTTCAACCAGAATAACAAAAAATGTTTCTGAAACAATTCGCCTACCCTGCCTTTAAGATGTTTTGCAGTATATTGTGGTTTGAGTTGCACAATAGTTTGAATCAGTCCATGTCATCTGTTGTCTGTCTTGTTATATATGTTTGTTTATTTTTTTATTTATCTGTATCAGTTGATATTGGATGAATGTTTGTTGAAACTGGACATTTAAATTCTCATGCTCATTTCCCCTATATTTACATTTAGATTAAGTTATTCTTTAAAAAAACAAGTAATAATGTTAAATGTAATCTTTAGCAAATCTAATGACATTGCCAAAAAGGGAGAGAATATTGTCATTCTTCCCATTATTGCAATGTTGTTAGTATTAGTCTGTATCATTAAATTATAATATTCCTGAGTAAATGACGACAGAAGCAGATGTTAAAGAATAATAAGCATGTTATCCTCTGGTTCTGATGCTCCTGCTATGCTTTCTTAGCTTGTCACTTTGTTTCCGACTTGCTCGGCCCCAAAAATGACTGCTTGCGGCTATATTTATGAATACTTTCTGTTTGCCAACATAAATGACATTATCAGGATGGGTGTTTTAGGTGGAGAATCCTCTCAATGCCCTCTCTTCAACTTGTGACCCTCCGTTCAGAAATATTTGTAAGCTATTATACTTACAATTGCATCTGAAATAAACCAATAACACAAATAAAACTAAACAAAAATGCATTAATCACAATTATTCACTGCATTTACTTATTTTTTAAATAATCTAATAATACAAGTGTTTTTTGGCATTTCACTGAACAGGTTACCATGAAAAAGTGAAATTATTGAATATTTAAGAACAATAAACTCACTTTGCGGCGGCACCACACAGTCTTTTGATTATGCCACAGACTGTCGAATGACTATCAGTTTTTATATGATTTCAGAACGGCTTCTTGATCCTGTTACACTGAATGACCTCTAACAAAACTGCATATTCGGGACAAAAGTCCTCCGGTTATTTCAATACTTAAGAACAATAATATCACATAGTCCTATTAATATAACATAGCTAAACACTTATTTGAAAGAAAACAAATCAATTTTTTAACTTGGTATTTTATGTTTATTTTAAGATGTAATGGTAAAATCAAAATCCGGTAACATATGTTACATGTACTTACCATATCAATAACAGTAAATAATCTATAATTACATGCAACTAACTAACCCTAAACCAAACCCTAACTCTATAGTAAGTGCATTTAGTTATTTAATATTACTCAGTACTTAAATATATAATTACACTGTAACAATGACACCTTAAAATAAAGGGTAACCCAATTTTACACTTTGGAACATTATTTCACCCATATTTCGACATTTTATTTTCACGAAGGTTATTTGAAACATGAAAGTAGACGTGTTTTATTTGCATGTTTTTCATATATATAAAATCACTTTTGTCAATTTAATTTGATGTGGACACCAAAATGGTGACATCTTGTCTTTAATATAATATATATAATGAACTTCGAATATTGTTTTTAAGTTGATTATGTTTACAGTGCTTCATATGATCATAGCTCTTTCCCTCGTTAAAGTACACAGTCTTTGTCTTTTGGTCCAATTTTCAAAAGCTCTTTAGCTTTTGTCAAAGTTTGCAATGCTGTGATTCACATCGCAGCTGCTTGGTTTGATTCATGGCTTATAACTCTTCAACAAAGACTTTTCTAAAATCCCTATGGGAGAAATGAATGGGAAATGAACCGCTGAGAAAGTGTTCGGGCACTGTGCGCTCTATAGTCGTTTACTGTAGACCAGCAGCTGGAGTTTGTTTTGGGTTTTTCTTTCAGTCACATGTTTAGGTATTTGTGGGTATTGCTAAATGAGATGTTAATTGCAATACCCCATTTATACTATTTCAGCACTGCTTTGATTGTCCAATCTTTGTTTCTGATTGGCTAAAAACACACGACGCTCCTCTGACAGTTTTTTCTACAGTCTGTCACAGAGGCAGGTGTGATTTCGAGACGCCTCTTTCAGTGATATTTGTCAGGTACTACAGACCTTAAATGTATGATAATCCAAAAACACTCATACAACACCTTCAAGTCAGATCTGATATAGAGCTGTTGGAGGAGCTAGTCTGAGTGACCCAAGCTTCAATGTGCTCTTGCTCCTAGAGAAGTCCTGCTCTTCTCGTAGGGTTTTCATGCACTAGGCTTTGACCGGGAGTCATGCACACATGCCGAGCTGTTGACCTCGATACAGATCAGCAGTGGAGAGATGGGGCGTGAATGAGTGCAAGAAGACAAATAGTGTGCATTAACTCCTGCGGCGAGCCTCTGCTCCTCCAGATAATTCATTCTCTCTCTCATTTCTCATTTCTCCTTCACTTTCCTTCAGCGCTCGTACCTCTCCGGTCTGTTGGCTCAGAAACACATTATCTGTCGAGTATTGCTCAATGTCTGCAAGTGAAGGAGAGGATGTAGTCTAGTCTGACAACAGTCATATGTCAGGTCATGTGATGAATTTGACCTAAAACGACTGTTCAACTGGTCATCGCTAGTCCTTCCCTCTCGTGTGTTTTCTGCAGAATGGGAGGGGTTTTGGTGTGATGGTTTGGTCATTATTAGGGTGCAACAGAGTCTGAATTCGAGATTCTTTTATCTCACTTTTTCAAGCATTAAAGCCACAATATGTAATTTTTCGCCACTAGAGGTCGCTTATTCAAAACAAAGGTGTAGCTTGATGACGCCTTGATTTCACTGAGCTTTTATTCTGCCGCAGACGAGCGCTTCCGCTTCTTCCGCTCATGTGTATGTGGGACAACGCAGCGCTGTTTTATCATATTACACACATTTGAGTGTGTTGAAAGTTGTTATAATGCTACTCTGTGCGTTCACTCGCCGGCGACTATGAGACACTTGTTCAAACTGCAGTGAGCTAGATCATATTAGGCGTGGTAACCCTGCTGAAAAAAACAACATATGCTGGTTAGGTATGTTTTGAAGCATGGCAGCTGGTTTAAGCTGGTCCTAAGAAACTAGCTCCAGCTCAGAACCAGCTAAGGACCAGCTAAGGACCAGCATAAACCAGTTCAAACCAGCTGCCATGCTTCAAAACTAGGGATGCGCCGATCCGATACTCAGTATTGCTATCGGCTCCGATACCGCCATTATTTGCCGGATCAGGTATCGGTCAGGCAGGGCCGATCCAAATCCGATACTGTGCGTATAATATTCTGTGTTATTGTTAAGCCCCACAAAACATTATAAAGCATCATCAACGCTTCGTGCACTATATTAAGTGTTCTGAAGCCATTCCATAGTTTAATGTGAGGTACAGACGAATACTGAAGTCATTAAATTAAAGTTCATGTGAACGCTTCCCTCCGCTGCGGCTGTCAGTCATTCTCCATTCAGCTTTAAACTGTGTCGCGTTCGGTTACGACAGTCAACACGATGAAACTCTCTCCAAGATGATTCAATGTTCCTGTTATTCTGCTTGCTCTGTAGATAACGGTCTATGTTTTCGCATAAAATGACTTTATCTGGCTGGAGTTTATTGCTGTTTCTATCGTGTTATTTTCTACCGGGTGTCTGTTAGATCACTAGAGATTAGATTGTTCTTCACACACACGGTAACTGAATTTAAACTGTTAAAAAAAAAAGGCTCAATAAAATACTGCATAGATAGATAAACTATGCATTGATATATCTTCTCTTTGTGTTTTGAACTTTTCAATGCGGACGGAGCGCTGTGACTCCATGTTGCTTCAAGCGCATCATCCTGCGCACGGGATGCGCATATTCGCTTTGTGCCGCTCTGTATTGGAGCCTTTCGTATTATATATTATATAGCCTTTCGTATTTCTTATTATTATTTGCCTTTCTTGTTCTGTCCTATCTATAATATGTTGCTGCCTCATTAAAATACTGCGCTAGACATTTAAAATAAATGTCTTTTAATTTCTTAGTACATAGGCCCTATTTCTATAAATATATTTACTTGTTTTTCATGAATGTATTTTACAACAACGTGTAACATTTTACCAGATTTAGTGCTACACTTATGCACTTTTATTTGTTCCTCACTAAATGTTTAGATTTTATACAATTATTGTGCACTCATGATTTTTCTAAAGTAACTTTTGCTTCTGAATTATCCACTAATCTAGTTTATCCACCATCTAGTTTATAGTAGTATTTTTGTCATAGATTGTGATTATATATTTTTTTAATATGTTGTTTTTCTTTATAATGAAGTTGTCTGTATTTAGTATATTGTGTTTAACACAGAAAAGAGTGATTATCAGTTCAACACACTGAGGTATAGAAATTCTACATTGAATCGGGTATTGGATCGGTATCGGCCGATACTCAGAATTTTTGGTATCGGATCGGTTCTGAAAAAATGGTATCAGTGCATCCCTATTCAAAACATACCTAACCAGCATATGCTGTTTTTTCAACTGGTAAAACATGGTACTCGCGGTAAATCAAGAACAGCAGATTTAAACAATAAGACTAACTGTGTTGAGCTGGAGAACAATGATTAGTTTTCTGTCCATGAATGATCCAAACAGTTGCTCATCTGTATAATAAAACACATCATATATTAAAGCGTCTTTGGTGTTTCCATGGTTTCTACAAAATAAAACAAAACGGAAATCGAGGGTAACACGGGTATGATGTCACTGATAGGCGACGGTCCGTGTCCTGGTTAAAATCGCTTATTTCTCTGGATTTAAACATTCTTGGAAACATTTGGGATAATGTAAGTACACAAGTCAACAACATATATATCATTATTCTAGTGGTTTTTGGATATTTTAATCCAAAAATCTTACATATTGTGCCTTTAACATCAAATAATGCAGCAAAAGTTCTGTTGCCACTGTCAAAGATCATTGTGACACACTAGCTAGTGAACGGCATGAAGCCAAATGGTGAAGCTTTTTTTTTTTTCTTCTTACAGGAATCATTTCGCTCCTAGTCTATATATAAATTGTTATTGCTGGTTAGTCTTTCTTTGTCCATGGTCAACAACGTCCAAGTCATGTTCCCATCTTGTTGCCATATTTGTGGTCTGACCAAGCTCACTCTGTCCAGCTGTTGTGTTTTGTAGTGAGTAGGTTTCTTCAGGAACACACACACCACTGAGCAAGAGTCAAGTTTGGCTTGTATATAGAGCTGTCAGTGTGAACCAGCTCACCGCCCCACTGCCGTCGTCCATATTCATCGAGTGACCAAAGAACTAATTGTGATGAATGTTGATCTTGTTGCAATGCAAAACATCAGTCCTGTGTCTGGTTTAGGACCACATATGGAAGTGGCCCAAATCAGAACCGAAGAGATCAGATTCCTTGTGGTTTGTGTTGTTGACACTGTTACATATGAGAAAACATCTAGGCCATTTTTGCCTGCAGTGTGAACACAGCCTCACTCTTCAATTAAGCAGTTTCTGAACTCCCTGAAATGCCTCCATTGTAGTCTTGATCCAGCTGTAGCATTATGCCAGTTCCCGACGGTTCTATGCTATTCGTTTTTTCTTTCACTAAGTGAAGCACCACTTCATAGTTTACTAGTAATATATAGTAAATATATGGCCATAGGACTTTGAAATATCAGAATTTAAGCCTTATCTTTATCTCCCAGGACTGTTGTTGAATCTTCCAAAAGTTTTGGATTGGGGTCCATCACATGCGGCAGCAGCACATTCCACCGCACCAGTAACACGGGGCTGCCCGCGGACGTGCCTGACTTTAAATCAGCGCTACTAAACACGGATATCGGCCGATGCCGATATATTAAAAAATGACAAATATCGGCCCGATATATCGGTCGACCTCTACTAGGATATCGGCTGTTTATTATTACTTATAAAGCAAATATTAATCAAATCAAATCAAAATCAAGTCACCTTTATTTATATAGCGCTTTTTACAATGCCAATTGTTAGTGAAAACGGTGATGTCATCCAGCTCATTTCAATTATCATATAGTGTCAATGCGGGCAGATCAGTAATATAGTTGAAATTTAAGTGTCCCCAACTGAGCAAGCCAAAGGCGACGGTGGCAAGGAACCAAAACTCCTTCAGGGCCAGAATGGAGAAAAAAACCTTGGGAGAAACCAGGCTCAGTCGGGGTGCCAGTTCTCCTCTGGTCGACGAACAAATAGTGTATGATTATGATTCTGGCAACATTACAGGTCAGAAGTCATATTAGATCAATAGATATTCGTAGGATTATTCGAAAGATTGGAGTCGTCACGCCGGGGACGGGTTTAATGAGGATGTCGTGTCGATGCGGCATTTACAGGGGGGAGTTTAATTGACACGGTCTCTACAGACACTTCAGGGATGCGGTCGTCATGTCCAGGCTAAGGTCCACCATCTGATCTGGATACGGCCCGGATCCGGCCGACTGCAGTAAACCTCGGGATAAACAGAGAGACTAACATTAGCGTAGATGTCATTCTTCGAGTACATCAGGTGTTATGGGAAGTGTTCCCGGTTCCGGCTGACCTAGTTAATGCAGCCTAAAACAATCATTTAACTGATTTGAATAATATAAATTAAAAATGTTTTATGTTTTATGCCATAGTAAAGAGATGTGTTTTTAGTCTAGATTTAAACTGACAGAGTGTGTCTGCTTCCCGAACAATGCTAGGAAGACTGTTCCAGAGTTTAGGTGCTATATAGGAAAAGGATCGACCGCCTGCATTAATGCCTTATTGCATGAGCATATTGTACATCCCTTAATCGTACACAGGAATGTAGGCAGGGTTTTATAATCACTGAGATCCCTAATGTGAGGTAGTTAGGGGGGTTGGGGGGCATTCTCCCCCGAGGATATTTTGATTTCTATGATCTACATATGTGCATTTTAAGATGTTCTGAAGGCCAAAACAATAGTTTGAAAACCATGTCAGTGGGCAGTAGATTATTTGTCTTTCTTCTTATCTCCTCATCTCTTTTTCTCTTTGTTTTTTATCTCGCCCTGTCTCTTCCCCTAAAGCTGAGCTTTGACTGATATAGTTTTTCCATTTTCGTCAGTGAAGAAAGTAAACATGGTTAACTGATATTTATATGTTTTATGAATCATTTTCGTAGACACGTTAATTTACTGAAGGCTACCAGGAAAGCTAGGTAACTAAGTTTGTTAAATTCATTCACAATATGCACACATTCATTACTAATCTTATACCTAATACACGCTGAAAAAAGCTTTTTTAATTTACTGAAGGCTACAAATGGAATTATGTTAATTTACAATATGTACACATTCATTATTATTTTATGCCTAATCTGATGAAAACGGCTTTGTTATTATTTCTTGTTCGTTAATTACATTATGAATCACATAGTCCTATTTTCAATTCAAAATGGCGAAATTAGACAAAAGTTTATTAATTTGCCTGAATATTTTTGTAATTTGTTTAAAATTTCTGACTTAAAGAAGCAGCTGTCAAATATTAAAAATGTTTAGTTTAGCTACTTACATATCTCTCACTTGACGCCGAGTCGCGCTGCTAAAATTCGCGCTCAACCTCGGCAGCTTCTGTGTGAACATAAAGCCCGCCTACTCTGATTTGATTGGTTTTCTCAAATATTTTGACATTGTCGAGCGGTGACAGACCAATGAGGCTCAGATGAACGCACACGCCTCTGCTTCTGACGTGCGCTCTGAAGAACACGCAGAATAAAAGACGGGACGAAGCCGAAGCCTCCCGCCAGTTTCATATGTTTTAAAGGTTAATCACATATTTTTTATGGGGGCTGGGCAGAAGTTTAGGCTGAAGCCCCCCTAAAAAGGGCCTAGTGACGCCCATGGACGGAAGTTAGCCTATTTTCAGGCGCTGCGTAATATCATTGCGCCGCTGCACCCGTGGTACGGCAGCAAAGTTCCTTGATTATTACGCAGGAATGAGAGTATAGTTCCTAGCCATATTGGTCTAGAAAATCGCAACTTTTCATTTTCCGTCGGTCTTAGTACACGATGTAACTACAGAAGAGTCACGTTTTAAATAGGAAAAATATCAAAAGTCTTTGGTCATTTTTGAGCGAGTTGCTAACGGTCTAATCCGATTCAATGAATTATGCTAAGCTATGCTAAAAGTGCTACCGCCAGACCCGGAGATCGGCTGAATGGATTCGAAAATGGTAAAACTCAACTGTTTAACTCTAGGGGAGTTGGAAAAAAAAAGTTTTCAAAAAAAGTGGAGTGTTCCTTTAAGGGAGACTCTCTTCCCTGTATCCCGGTCAGATTACTGAATTGGGATGAAAAGGTCAGGAGCAACAGCTCTTGTCTGCGTCCCGGCTCACATGACTCAGTGTTTGCGCAGCGTGTAATCATGCTCACGGGTGGGCGGGATCTTCAGGAACACTGTCGCGCAACTCCTGGAATGGGCCGTTTTTGGAAGAAAAGCATTTGAAGCGAATAGGCCTGCTAAACCACAGGAAGACTCCGGAAGAAAAACCGGATGTTTATTTTGTAGGCATTTTGAATCAATGATTAATTTATATATTTTAATTATTAGTGTGCAACAATTAGATTCATTTGAGGCTGAATTTGTCCAATACTGACCCTTTAAAGATTCTTTTATTATTATTAGACATGTAAGAACATTATATATAAAAATTAGGGATGCACGATATATATCGGCCACCATATCGGTATCGGCCGTTATGTTCATTTTTAATGTAATCGTTATCGGCCCGATAAGAAAATTTGTGCGATATATTAAAGCTGATTAATAATGTATTATTTCCTTCATCTGAGATGCTTCAGACACATGATCATCATGATGGGTTCAAATTGCTTGAAATATGATTGGAATCACTTCAAAAAGGGAAATACAGTTCAGTGCAACATGTGAAGTACAAGTCTGTCATATAGACTACATAAAGTCATAATGAGAACATTAATATTGTGTGTTTAGGACGTTGCTTTAATGCTGAGACTTTTGTTTTTGTAACCAGGCTCTCAAAAATGATATAAAAATTTGGATTTAGATTTATCGGCCAATATATCGGCTTTCAAATATATAGAATTATCGGTTATCGGTATTGGCTAAAATGTTCATATCGGTGCATCAATAATAAAAGTATTATATTAGAATCGAGTCCCTCTAATTTGATTAAAATGTTATATTAATTTTTGTAAAGTTTTGCCAAGATTCCTGTGAATTTGGTATTTGGTCATTTTTTGGAATTTGGCAGCAACTTACAAAAACTAAATTTGCATATGTATTACTTAAGATTAATATTAATGGATACTGTAAAAATATATTGCTAGTTGTTAGTTCATATTAGTTAATGCATGTTAAAAAATGAGACCACATTGTAAAGTGTGAGTCAGTATCTCAGATTTCTGTCAGTAAAGCTGCTGTCTGATGCTTGGAAGATGATATGGAAATTTCATAGCATTTGTTGTTTCAGGTGTATGTTTTTCCCTGCGTATGTAAACAAGTTTTATCATGCAACGCAGAAACTTTGACACATGCATAATTATGTTTAAAAGTGAATGTTTAACTATGACACCTATTGCTTTAATAAGAGAAAAGTATTGATAACCTCCAAATGCTCAAATAAAAATCCAAAAGTGTTAGTTTGATCGACTAATTTCTAAAGTTACACCACGTCCCGACCGCCGTGAGGAAAAGAAAGCTTGTGTTTGGCCTCTGACAGACAGACAGACGGGATCCCAGCTATATCTACTCCAGTGTGCTGCTGTTTCAGGCGGGAACTCATGCGAGATACGCCAGCTTTGGCCTGCAGCTGTGGAGAATAGATTTTCTGAGGGGGTCATACATTTTTTAAGCTTGTGCCTGAAAGCATGGGAAGACTTCTGAGTGTTGCTGTGCAGTCGTATGTAGGTGTGTGTGTGTGTGTGTCTGGGTTTGTTGTTTTATGGGCCGTGTTCTGTTTGTTGAAACGGTCTCTTCTCTTTCCGCATGCCATGCTAGCTTACGCTTTCTGTGGGTTTCTTTCACTGATGTTTATTTTTTGCCTAACTTCTTTGCGTTCCATGCTATAAGATTAAATATCATTAATTAATGAACCGCACTATGGGAAAGCGATATGTTACTGCTTCTTTGGGTTTATTTGACTTACAGTACGCCCACCACATCACATCTCAACATATCACACTCACTCTTCTGTTTGTATTTTTGGGCTAGTCATGTTTTATTTAGTGATGTTTCTACAGCTCAGGCTAATGGAGTCGCTCAGCGCTTTCTGAAGGGCACTGATCGCTTTCTAAAAACCTTTTGTTTGGACAGTTACCAAATGGATATTATCAGTTTCCAGGTTTTCACATCATTTGCAGCTACATAACATCCTTTGCATAAAATTATAGGTCTGTTTCAAAGCTGCCTCACTAAATGAAAAAGTGAAGCACACAAGACATTCGATAAATTCTTGTAATTGTTACCAGTTGGAAATCGTATTGTTAGCATGTTGCTAAGCTATATCTCAACACTCTGGTGAGCATATAAAATACATAGCACACAAAATTATTGGGTCAAATCCTCAATTTGAGCTCTAATAAGGTGCGACCACATTAGCAAAACAAGATTTAGAGCTCCATTTTCTATGATCTATAGTTAAACAAACTTGAATCCAATGCAAAATTCACATGAGGAATCGCTGGATGTTTATTGCAAAGACTGCATTTTGCGGCCTTCAAATTTCACCGTACAAAAGTAAATGTGACCACATACGTTTTAAGTCCACAACATTTCATGACGTTGCATTTTGGTTGCAATTAGGTAACAATGCAGTATAAAAAGGTCTGGAAACCACACAGATAAATAAACAAAATCAAATGTGGTAACACTTTATTTTAGTGTCCTTGTACCTACTGTGTAATACCAGTAAATTATACATAATTACATGCAATTTGTCACGATTCTCTTGTTTTGTGTTCAAGGACATTTATTTTGAAGTATATTTTCTGTTCCTATCCACCTTTTTCCTGAACGTGAAAGTCTTGTTCGGGGGGTTTTGTCCTCAAAATGATGAGCGCCCATTAGGGGTGTAACGGTACACAAAAATGCCGGTTCGGTAGGTACCTCGGTTTTGAAGTCACGGTTCGATACAGGTTCGGGATAGCAGGAGGGACAAAACTAAACATAAAATTGCTTTTATTATTATTATTAAACAGTGGTTTACTGAACAAATTGTGTCCCTGTCTTTAAATAAATTCAATTATAATTAAAACTTCTTATAAGGATAAAAAAAATCTATCTCTGCTAATGCTGTAAACTATATAGGGAGCCCTTACACATTGCTATAATATTACAATCAACAACAGAGCCCAAACTATTCAATTCAGTTGCTATTTATTTTTAGATATAATAATCAACACTCAAATTATATTTCTACTCCAATTCATTGTATTCATTTACACGGTGGCTGTCATAACTTGTTTTCATGACAGATTTATTTAAACATTCATTAAATATCAAGATAAAATAAAATGAATAGGCTAACTAACAAGCTGTAGACACTGAGGTAATGTAATGCTACGTGACATATCGTTCTCAAGCTGTTTTATTGACGTCTTTCCGTGGTTGAAACACTGATTAAGCGATTACACGAGATATGATACGTTTCAGTAAGTTGTACTGTATCTTTCAACACACCTTTAAATGTTCATTTGTTTTTGTAACTAGCATTAAAGAGGAAGAGGTGATCATGTTCACTCGCGCTTCGTGCTGCCGCTTGAACTCAGGCGTCAATACAGTGATCTGTCATGCCACATCAAAGAGTGTCAAAACTGCATTTATTGTTTGAATTATGTGATAAAATGGACTGAATTTGAGAGATGAGACCTTGATTCTTATTGAAAGTAACAAAACACATTGAGCTTATTGCGATTATTAGTGGTTAATGGTGGTTAAAAGTGGTTAATGGGCTACACTCTGTATTCGCATAAATGTGTGCCGAACCGAACCGAAACGATATGTGTGTCGTTACACCCCTAGCGCACCTTTTATGGGGAGTATTTTAACCTTAAGGATTAGTTCGCTTCAAAATGAAAATTTCCTGATATTTTACTCACCCCCATCTCATCCAAGGTGTTCATGTCTTTCTTTCTTCAGTCGAAAAGAAATTAAGTTGAGGAACACATTCCAGGATTTTTCTCCACATAATGGACTTCTATGGCAACCAACGGTTGAAGGTCCAAATCAATGCAGTTTCAAAGGAAGGGCTTCAGAGGCTCTGCTCGATCCCAGCTGAGGAATAGGGTCTTATCTAGCCAAACCATCGGTCATTTTCAAGAAAAAATAAACATTTATATACCTTTTAACCTAAATTGCTCATCTTGCGCTGCTCTGCGACGTGCCACGGATTCCGTAATCACATCGGAAAGGTCACGCTAGACGTAGCCGAAAGTACCGCCCCAAGCAAACGTGCGAAGACTAATACAAACGCCAACTTCAAAATCGTCCAACATCTTTGTTTTACATTTTTTTGCTAAAGGACGTTTGTATTAGTCTTAGCACATGCGCTTTGTAAACACGGGGGCGGTACTTCTGCCTACGTCTAGCGTGACCTTTCCGACGTGATTACGTAATCCGTGCCGCGCCACAGAGCAGCGCTGGCCGATGGTTTAACTAGATAAGACCCTATTCCTCGGCTGGGATCGTCCAGAGCCTCTGAAGCCCTTCCTTTGAAACTGCATTGATTTGGACCTTCAACCGTTGGTTGCCATTGAAGACCATTATGTGGAGAAAAATCCCGGAATGTTTTCCTCAAAAAACTTAATTTCTTTTCGACTGAAGAAAGAAAGACATGAACATCTTGGATGAGATGGGGGTGAGTAAATTATTAGGAAATTTTCATTTTGAAGTAAACTAATCCTTTAAGTGCTGCTAGCCATATTCGTTTTCTCCTGTCAGTCTTTGGCATAAAATGTAAGGCATACGGTGCCATATACGGACATTTTTTTCAGATTTTGCTGGTGCTCAAAATGTACTTTCCTGGAATATCTTCAGTTTATTGCTGTTGTTGTGGCAGTCAACAACAGCACAGGTTAACCCTGCACTCATTTTAATTTTCAGTAATTCAAAAATGAGTCACTCTTTTTACCCCGTTTTAACAATGGGTTGGAGACCAGAAGAGGACCGCGTCCAATCGGAAGTTAGAATCCATCATGGTGGCGCTCATCGTTTGCTCGGGAAAAAGGTGGATTGTTCCCGGTGTCTATTTCCGGTGTTTAGCTCCTGTTTTACTTAATTTCCATAGTTACCCTTGTTAGTTTCCATAGCGATTGATTACTCACACCTGTTCCTTGTTAGCCTCTTGTTTTCCAGTGTATATTTAGCCCTGTGTTTCTGTTGTCTTTTGTCGGTCATTGTCTTTACATGGGTTTGTAAAGCTGCTGCCTTTCTATTTCCTGTGTGGATTATTGTCGTTGTCTTCCCTGTGTGGATTATCTTTCTTTGTGTGTTTGTTTAATAAACTGCTGCGATTAGATCCTCTTCCCTCCTCAACCGTAACACAACTAACCCTAAACCAAAACCTAACCCAGCTCTATAGTAAGTACATGTTGTTAATTAATATTAATAAATACTTAAATGTATAATTACACTGTAACAACAAAACAAGACCACTCTTTTGTGGAGCATTGTATTTAGGTTTAAATCTGCACTTTTCAATTAAGAAAAGTCATCACAACCTTAGCAATGCTAATTGAATGGGTGGTACTGCTCCTTTATCAGCATTTTGCAGTATTGAATACAATATAAAGCATATCAAAATGTCTCTAGCTTTTGGTCCAGAGCTAGTGCTTGTGTCTGTATATTAAGTGTCATTCATCTCTTTAACAAATATCCTCTGGCTTGCGTTGTGCTTTTATCAGCCGCTCTCTCAGGAGGTGTTTAGTGCGTTCAGGGCTCTTGAAGAAGGACTGAGGCGCTGTGTTTTGTAGTGAATTGATTTATTGCTGGCAGGAGTCCTGCGTGTGTGATTGAAAGCCCACGAGCAGATTGCTAGTGCACATTTTAATTTCACTCCCAGGATCCTCCGCTGGCTTTCGGCTAACTGCTGCTGTCAAATCACACTGGTCCAGGGTAAGACCGAACAAGTGTTTTTATAATCAATGCCTTTGATCCCAAGACTACATAAAACATGTTAAGCTCATTGTTTTTGCCAAGATCCCAATGCAGAGAGCGAAAATATGTGCTTGGATGGATGGCTTTTCATCTATAAAGCTTCACACCCAAAGATTTAAGAGTCTTTTAGGGCGAATCTCATGAAAGCATATACAGGTCGTATTTCACCTCCACAAAATTGGTCGGCTGGAGCAGTGTGTTATGATTGGTCGAGTGTTTGGGAAATGTCCCGCCCCTTACCATAACCGCCAGTTTCAACACACTACTAACTAACTAACTAACTAACTAACCAGGCCCCGCCCCTTTATTGTGCGTATGAATTATTTAAATGAGGAATATTGTGACGTGTTTGTTCCCAGAAGAAAACTTAAGACTACAATGGAGGCGTTTCAGGAGTTCATAAACAGTGACACTGATATAGAGAAGAACTCCCGCTGGAGGGACGTTTTCATGCTCAAACAGCAACACTACACACTCAAGAAAGATAATAGGTCACTGTTAAATGTTACAGGTGTGTGTTGATTGTGCATGAATACTAATGCTCTGCACGAATGCTGTTTCTCAGAGGCTCACAGATATTGTGCTGTACCTGCTGTGTTTGCGTCAGTGGCTCTGAGCGTCATTTGATCTCAGCAGACACCACTGACTGTCCACTGTCCAGAATCCCTCACTGCCTCCATCTGTCACGCGGTGTCCTCTGATTGGCCCGCGGAACACCAATCACATCCTAAAGCGGTCTGGAGCCGAGAGCCGGGCTCTGAAAACCCTGCTGAGAACCACAGGAAGAGCAGCACAGGCCAAATCAAATTTAGCAGGTGTAACACTGAAAAAAATTATGCTTTAGGCCAGTTTAAAAAAAATACTCTAATTTGTTGGAGCCACATTTATTAGTTCTTCTCAAATTATATTATTTTGATTTAATATTAATAAAAAATATGGATTTTCCTAAAAATGTATATTCATGCAAAGTAAAAAAATATTATAAAGACCAATATACTGCGATTCCTCCGATATATAATCAATATATTTTCTTTATACATAAGACAAAATGTTACTTAGTAGGTCAATATAATATATATATATATATATAGTACAACTTACTTTCATCATAAACAATAAACAAAAGCTAAATTAGCTATAATATGAAAGTAAAATTTTCACTTAAGATAAATCCATTTATTTTAGAAATGTTTAATTTAGTTTACTCACTATAAATAAAGACAGGAATATTCTCTTTGAAAGACTTTAATATTTTTTTGTAATGTCTTTTCAAAATATGCATAATATTTTCTGTTATGTACTAAAAAAACAACCAAAAAAAATCAGCCAGTATGTGTTCTACACATTAATAAGTTTCAAGCCAAAATACTATTTAAACAAAATGTGTCTTTTTATGTTTTCTATGGGGAGTGTCTTCTCTTTTCTTTTTAGTCCAACTGCACAAAACAAGTATAAACAAGAAACCATAATTTTCAAATTAGAAAGTGGCACTGGCCCTCTCAGATTGATGGCTGGTCCACCCAATTAAATCGTTTTTTGTGGGACAGAAAATAAATCCTGCATACATGACAGTATTCGCTCAAATACATGAACATAAGAACTACTTGCATGTGTAAACATGAAAAAAATAAGAAGTAATAAGATTCTGGTGGACGAGTGCTGATCTTCCAGTGCGCTTCTATTCTTTGGCGATCAGTCCAATCCAAGCGCACTCCCGCTGTAAAACAGTCCCTGATTGGTCTTTACCAAGCCTGCTGCACATGTCCTGATAAGTGAAGCCAAAACGTCTTGATCGTTTGGTTTTAGTTAGTTATTTGATGCTGTAAAAACGTGGGGTGTGACGTCATGATTGACAGCTGAGATTGACAGCTTCTCTGAGCGAAGTATTCACTGAGGCACCAGCGGACTTTTTTCGGGAGGAGAGTGGAGCTTTAGCTTTAATTTCTACATTTACATAACTGTTATTTCACACCGACATAATGAATTGTTCTGCATCTGTGAGAGTGTGGGCGGGCTTTTGATATCGCGGCTCTACTTCCTGCTCTCTACTGTGCAGACTCGGTACCAAATCAGCGCAAGATGTCAGCGCCATATTGGCGGCATCGCTTGTCTTCAGTGGAAGGTAGTGAAGACGTGTCGTCCATATTTTTTTACGGTCTATGGTCTTTACTCATCGTTCCTACCCACCATACCTGAGATCCAGTTCCTATTCGTTGACCTTCCCAACCTTGTAAAATGACGTTAGAAAACACTGCATCATTGCGATGCGATCGGATCTCGCTTTAGCAAAGTATCATGTAATGCATTGTGTTATGTTATGTTTGGGCTCGTTTGAATCGAGAATGCCTGCTCTAAATTAATATACACTCACCTAAAGGATTATTAGGAACACCTGTTCAATTTCTCATTAATGCAATTATCTAATCAACCAATCACATGGCAGTTGCTTCAATGCATTTAGGGGTGTGGTCCTGGTCAAGACAATCTCCTGAACTCCAAACTGAATGTCAGAATGGGAAAGAAAGGTGATTTAAGCAATTTTGAGCGTGGCATGGTTGTTGGTGCCAGACGGGCCGGTCTGAGTATTTCACAATCTGCTCAGTTACTGGGATTTTCACGCAGAACCATTTCTAGAGTTTACAAAGAATGGTGTGAAAAGGGAAAAACATCCAGTATGCGGCAGTCCTGTGGGCGAAAATGCCTTGTTGATGCTAGAGGTCAGAGGAGAATGGGCCAACTGATTCAAGCTGATAGAAGAGCAACTTTGACTGAAATAACCACTCGTTACAGCCGAGGTATGCAGCAAAGCATTTGTGAAGCCACAACACGCACAACCTTGAGGCGGATGGGCTACAACAGCAGAAGACCCCACCGGGTACCACTCATCTCCACTACAAATAGGAAAAAGAGGCTACAATTTGCACGAGCTCACCAAAATTGGACAGTTGAAGACTGGAAAAATGTTGCCTGGTCTGATGAGTCTCGATTTCTGTTGAGACATTCAGATGGTAGAGTCAGAATTTGGCGTAAACAGAATGAGAACATGGATCCATCATGCCTTGTTACCACTGTGCAGGCTGGTGGTGGTGGTGTAATGGTGTGGGGGATGTTTTCTTGGCACACTTTAGGCCCCTTAGTGCCAATTGGGCATCGTTTAAATACCACGGCCTACCTGAGCATTGTTTCTGACCATGTCCATCCCTTTATGACCACCATGTACCCATCCTCTGATGGCTACTTCCAGCAGGATAATGCACCATGTCACAAAGCTCGAATCATTTCAAATTGGTTTCTTGAACATGACAATGAGTTCACTGTACTAAAATGGCCCCCACAGTCACCAGATCTCAACCCAATAGAGCATCTTTGGGATGTGGTGGAACGGGAGCTTCGTGCCCTGGATGTGCATCCCACAAATCTCCATCAACTGCAAGATGCTATCCTATCAATATGGGCCAACATTTCTAAAGAATGCTTTCAGCACCTTGTTGAATCAATGCCACGTAGAATTAAGGCAGTTCTGAAGGCGAAAGGGGGTCAAACACAGTATTAGTATGGTGTTCCTAATAATCCTTTAGGTGAGTGTATGTGATCTACTATGGTTTACTAATGTTTGGTCAAGCTACAAACCCAAACGCAGCCACATGTGTGTACTGTTTACATGTACTTGGTCTCTACCTGAAACAATTATGCTTGTTGTATTCTGCTAGTTGAGACCTTTTCAACAATATATAAAAGACTATGGGCTTTATCATACAGCTGGCACAATGCGACGCAAGTGTTTTTTGCTAGTCCAGCGCTACGTTGTTTAAATAGCAAATCCACTCGCGCCCATCTGTTCGCCCATGGGCGTGCTGGTCTAAACCAGGTGTGTTCAGGCGCATTGTTGGCGCGTTGCTATTTTAAGGAACTGAAAACGACTGCGCCATTGACCAACACAAACCTGGTCTAAAGTCAATAGCGCAGTATTTATGTGTTATTTAAAGGGCTGTTAGTAATATGAGCCTATAGACGGTGCACAATGCGCTTATTACACACACAGGGACGCACTTATTACACACAGCAGCAGCACACAAACATTTTTAAATATTAAAAATAAAAGGATTCCTGTTATGTATGATGCTTAACACATTTTCAAGTAAAGTTTCAGGCATATTTAGGCACATTACCTTACCTAATCTAACATTTAAAGCAAAAAGAAATAATTTCATTGTTTTGGCGTATCCTAATATATTAAGGTTTTTTACGTGAATAAAATCAATTTTTCAAGATTTTACCACATGAAGCCTTTTTCAGTGAATCTCATTGGTTTTTTGAGAGGAATTGAGAGGATACTGATACTTTTCTCAGATATGCCGTGAGAACAAGACCTAGGTAATCTCACATCAACACACGGATAGCTAGGGATGGGTCAATTAGTTGCCCGACGGGCGAATGTAGTCAATAGATCCCATCGTAGTCATCATTTTGTTTTCAGTGTCTCTCAGTAGCGTCTTATAACTTCTGTCGAATACATCTGTTCACGATCCTTGGGATAATTTTCTGTCTTTAAATAGCTCTTAAACGGAAGTTATGCTCCTCGGCTCTCCTCATCAACTGCGAAATGCTGGTTCTCTTACTTTGTCTGTTGATGGTGTTGCCTTGGAGTTTCAAAGCAAATTAAAAAATCTTGGTGTCATATTTGATGCCACGCTGTCATTTGAGCCTTTTGTGCAGAATACGGTTAGGACATCCTTTTTTTCACCTCAGAAATATAGCACGTTTACATCCTGTGTTGTCCTTCTCAGTTGCAGAGAGGTTGATAAACTCTTTCATCTTTTCATGTGTTGACTACTGTAAATCCTCAATTGACAAACTTCAATATTTACAAAATTCGGCTGCTAGAGTTCTGTCTGGGGTCAGGGTTAGTGATCATATTACCCCTGTGTGGCGAGGTGGATGAGCGAGAGACGTGGGAGGTGCGAGGCACACCGGTCTCAAGTCTTCTCATGAGGGAGCTCGGAGGCATATAAGGACGAGCGACACCAGTGAAGGACGAGAGAGGACCAGGCCTGGACTTTACATTGTGTTTTGTTTATGGTTTATTATGTGTGTGCGTGGCAGCCGTCCGTGAGGGGCTGCCCGTGTTACTTTTGTTTTATTTATTTATTTATTAAAGTCATTGTGAACGTTCGCCGGTTCCCGCCTCCTTCTTCCCTGAACTAAGAACGTCATTACACCCTGTCTTGGAGTCTTTGCACTGGCTCCCTGTCAGGTACCATATTGATTTTAAAATCCTTATGTTAGCATATAAGGCTTTGCATAATCTGGCTCCTCAGTACTTGACTGATCTATTAGCGCCTTACACACCATGTCGTAATCTGCGTTCCTCTCAGAGTGGTCTCTTGGTTGTTCCCAAGACCCAAGGTTTCGTTCTAGGGGTGATAGAGCATTTTCTTCCTATGCTCCTAAGCTTTGGAATTCTCTCCCGGCTGACATCAGGGAAGCAAATACATTAGTGACTTTTAAATCTCTTCTCAAAACATTCTATTTTAGGATTGCTTTTACTTGATTATTCATTTTACTTGTTGTATTTAAAGTGTGTTGTTTTCTTTGTTGTTATGTAAGCTTGTAAAGCGCTTTGAGAAAGCAACTTTTAAAGGCGCTATATAAAATAAATGCATTATTATTATTATTATTATTATGATTGGACCGCAGTCAAGGACTCTGGCTTCAATCCGATCGGCTCCAGTGAGGCCTGGACTAATATAAAACACATGATCTGATCCAGTCGACTAAAGACAATCACCTGACACTGGTTTATTGTGGACAATAAAACCTGTATTTGTCTTGGGGAACGGGCCTGGATTTTTGAGAGAAAACATTTGTTATGAACACCGACACATGACCGTAACCCTTGAGATGTAAATATTATGCGTAATTGAGGAATGCCCATGTGACTTTGTGTCAGAGGTCAGCTCCTTGGAGAATTTCACAGATCGTTGTGTCCGAAGCCTTTAGAGGTCTACGCTGTGGACATATGCTTGATTGATCTGTTTTCCTTCATCTCATTAAAGCCAAACAATGCGTCGCTCCAATAGATTCAGAGTGTCAGAGAGGGTTGAAATCCACACGTTTCTTTATGGTAGCCGCGTGAGTCTAATCCCGAGCTGAACCGCTGGGAGGCATGAAACCTTTCTCCATGTGTGTAATTTCTGGGTGAATGGCCACTGGGGGGTTTTTGTGAAGTCTTTTCACTGCCCACAAAGAAAATCCATTATCACACTAAAGGTGCAACACACCTGGACTCGTGTCTATATTCAGCTGTCGGATTCCTACTGTCTTACTAGCTCCTGAAAATAAAGCTTCCAAAAGGGGATTTTTGCAGCGATGCCATAGAAGATCCATTTTTAGTTTCCCAAAGAACCTTTCAGTAAACAGGGCTACGTTTAACTCTACTTTTAGACATACACTCACAAACTTCCCTAAGTTTGTGAGTCCTAATCCTCGCCGCCATTTTGAAGTGCGTTCAACTTCGTCAAATGGCGAGGGAAGTTTATTTGGACCCTCGACCCCTTGATTTTGACCGAGGGAGTGAGTCTACTCAAGATGTACACTTCAGGCAGATCCATAGTCCACAATGCAACACGATTATGACGTCACTGCAGCTCAATTTACCCCACACAACTATACTATAGTGTATGATATTGGAGTTATTTAGACATTTAATCACAAAATATTTGTAGCCACCTTGAGCTGACTGCTGTATTATGCATGCCAGACAAGTAATTTGGCAGTCATTTTGTAAAAAAAAATGACGCGCCTGCGCACATACGTATTCAAACACGCTTGTCTATAGACGAAACACGTAATGCTTACATGCATGCCGTCACCGTTCTCACAGATTCACGTTTTTTTTTTGTAGTTTACACGAAGATGATAATGGTATCATTTCAAAACCTGTTTCGGGGTTTGCGTTCTCTAGCCACCGGGCGCTGTTGCCGTGCGGATGAGCGGCCGGAACGCATTGAGAGTTTTCTATTTTGGTGAAAATGGTGTCATGAAAGTGGCCCCAAAGTAAATAACTAATGATTTCTTACAACGGAAATGAATCAATCAAAAACTTACTTTAGCTGGACAATAACTTTTTTCTAGAGCTGATGTACAGCCAAAACAATCTCTCTTCCATTAATTTCCTATTATCACTGTAAAGCTGCTTTGAAGCAATCTATATTGTGAAAAGCGCTGTATAAATGAAGGTGACTTGACTTGACTTGTTTTTTACACAGTTATAGGTTACTGTATCACCCCAAGCATACATACAGGCCTATGGAAAAGTGCATAAAACCAATGTATAAGAGAAAAAAACTGTAAATAATAAGTCAGCTCCGTTGTGTGATCAAGGGATTAGGATGTAATGGACTCTCGTGTAACATAATGTACATTCGAATGAGCGAGATGGAGGAAAGTTAGCGAGGGAAGGGCATAAAAAAATGGACGTAAACACAGCCCAGATCTTAAAAGAACCACTGTTTTTCTTCTAAAGAATCTAAAGAATCTTTTTCCACTATAAAGAACCTTTTATGGAATGCAAAGGTTCCATGGATGTTAAAGGATCTTCATGGAACCATCACTGCCGTTAAAGAAGCGTGTGCTCTCATCTTATATCTGAGTGCATCTGAATCTGTGTTTCATCATAAGTGTGCCTGGAATTCATAACACTCTCCTTCTGATTAATGAGTAAAAACTCATGTTTCTCCAGGCACAAGCGCTGTTACGAGGAGCTCTGATTAGGCCCCGGAAATGCTTTGAATTGCTCTTTCTAGCACAATGCAAAGGTAAATTAGTGTTGTGTGAGCCGGACCGCTTCTGCTGCTTCTCAATAATTAACCATCAATTTACATTCCCTGAATTCTTTCAAGACACATTCTTTCCATTCATAAAGCTGAAACTCAGATAGAAATAGACCCAGACCCCCCATTTGAAAAACATCATTTTCTCCATACATGCCTGATTTCAGCTGAAATGGAAAACAATCTATGGAACTCAGCAGGCTGATGCAGAATAACCTTTACCACGGTATGAGTATTGGTCCCTGTTATATAGTTCCATAAATGCCTGGAAGATAATGAAAATGTAACGAAAATTATTTAGATATAATTAATAAAAAAGAAAATACAAAACCCAAGTACTACAATGATGTATAAATACTTTTAAACTAAAGTAAATAAAGTAAAAAAAAAAAAATTAAATAAAGTATATTAAATAATATTATCATGATTTTTACATCAAAAAACACCCTAATTTAGAAGGACGCTATAGTGTTCTTTTCTGTCCTGTTTTTGACCCTCTCTTTCGAACACTGTTTTGACAAGACAAACACCCCCTGCAACAGTTTTGCATATTAAAAGTACTTTTCTGTCCAGAAACTCTAAACTATGTCAGTTGAATCAATTGGTTTACAAATTGCAAATACTTGGAAAACAAATAAAGGAAAACACCTGAAGTGTTTCTCTCAGATGTGCACACAGATCAGTGTTAGCGTGAGGTGATTCTGCGCTGACGTGTGTGTGTGTTCTTGGGTGGGTGAGGTCTATATTTAAGGGCTGGACCGGACAGGAGGCTCACGTAAAACAAATAGGCAGAAAATCCATGGAATGTGTGCCGTCCAATCAGAGTGGCCGGCCAAAGTCCTCTCTTATTAGGACGGCACGAGAGTGGAAGATTGTCTAGCTGTGAACTTTTCAAAGAGCAACGACAAGTTTTCTTTCTGCAGTGTCCCTGTTTAACAGCGCTTGAAGGAAGGAGGATGAAAGCACAGCCGTGACCTTAGTGCTGTTTGAGTTTGAGGCCAACCTTCAGAACAGAAAAACTCCACTTGGCAAAAGCATTGCACATACCAGAGGGAAACATTCTTCATCTTCCCTGGAGAGAGTGAAGCCAAAGACTCTTTTTGTTTTATAAAACAAATTTGCTGCCCCCAGGATGAAGATCCAGACTGTGTTGAGGGGATCTGGATTCCCTGGGTGTTGGGAGAATGAATTGAGATATGAGTTTTAAAAAAAAAAAAAGAAAAAAATGGAAGAGGAGGAGAGAGATAGAGGTTGATGTTAGACGATGAGCCAAAAGCTTGTGAAAGTACTTGCGGTCAGAGCCAGTCAGCTTAATAATTTCATATTTTATTTATTAAAGCAGCAAGACCATTTTAAGACTATTACGTCAGGACAACATGAAATAAAAATTTACTTCATTTGCTAAAAATTCCAGATTCAGTCACTGAAATAACTTTCTACCTCTAAAACAAATGTTCTTTTCTGCTGATGTAACCACGGAAAGTAATTAACATTAATAATATCTACCTTTTTACAATCCAATCCTGATGCATAAAATCAAGTCACACCCTACATGATTTCCAGCTGAATATTCTGCTTGACTATGAAATACACTATATTGCCAAAAGTTTTGGGACGCCTGCTTTTACATGCACATGAACTTTAAAGACATCCCATTCTTAATCTGTAGGGTTTAATATGGAGTTGGCCCACCCTTTGCAGTTATAACAGCTTCAACTCTTCTGGGAAGGCTTTCCACAAGGTTTAGGAGTGTGTTTATGGGAATTTTTGACCATTCTTCTAGAAGTGCATTTGTGAGGTCAGGCACTGATGTTGGACGAGAAGGCCTGGCTCGCAGTCTCCGCTCTAATTCATCCCAAAGGTGTTCTATCGGGTTGAGGTCAGGACTCTGTGCAGGCCAGTCAAGTTCCTCCACACCAAACTCACTCATCCATGTCTTTATGGACCTTGCTTTGTGCACTGGTGCGCAGTCATGTTGGAACAGGAAGGGGCCATCCCCAAACTGTTCCCACAAAGTTGGGAGCATGAAATTGTCCAAAATGTCTTGGTATGCTGAAGCATTAAGAGTTCCTTTCACTGGAACTAAGGGGCCAAGCCCAACCCCTGAAAAACAACCCCACACCATAATCCCCCCTCCACCAAACTTTACACTTGGCACAATGCAGTCAGGCAAGTACCGTTCCCTGGAAACCGCCAAACCCAGACTCGTCCATCGGATTGCCAGACAGAGAAGCGTGATTGGTCACTCCAGAGAACACGTCTGCTCTAGAGTCCAGTGGCGGCGTGCTTTACACCACTGCATCCCACGTTTTCATGCAGTGAAAACTTGCTTTCACACCTCATGATTCACACATCTCACTGATTCACACACACCTCACTGATTCACACACTTCACTGATTCACACACCTCACTGATTCACACACCTCACTGATTCACACACTTTACTGATTCACACACCTCACTGATTCACACACTTCACTGATTCACACACCTCACTGATTCACACACTTCATTGATTCACACACTTCACTGATTCACACACCTCACTGATTCACACATCTCACTGATTTACACACCTCACTGATTCACACATCTCACTGATTCACACACCTCACTGATTCACACACCTCATTGATTCACACAACTCACTGATTCACACATCTCACTGATTCACACATCTCACTGATTCACACACCTTACTGATTCACACACCTCACTGATTCACACATCTCACTGATTCACACACACCTCACTGATTCACACACCTCACTGATTCACACATCTCACTGATTCATACGCCTCATTGATTCACACACTTCACTGATTCACACTGCACTGATTCACACGCCTCATTGATTCACACGCCTCATTGATTCACACACTTCACTGATTCACACTGCACTGATTCACACGGCTCATTGATTCACACACTTTACTGATTCACACTGCACTGATTCACACGGCTCATTGATTCACACATCTCACTGATTCACACTCCACGCTGATTCACACACCTCACCGATTCACACACCTCACTGATTCACACGCCACGCTGATTCACACACTTCACTGATTCACACGCCACGCTGATTCACACTCCTCACTGATTCACACATCTCACTGATTCACACACCTCACTGATTCACACACCTCACTGATTCACACACACCTCACTGATTCACACACCTCATTGATTTACACACCTCATTGATTCACAAACTTCACTGATTCAAACACTTCACTGATTCACACGCCACGCTGATTCACACACTTCACTGATTCACACTTCGCTGATTCACACACTTCGCTGATTCACACGCCACACTGATTCACACACCACACTGATTCACACACTTCACTGATTCACACGCCACACTGATTCACACACCTCACTGATTCACACACCTCATTGATTCACACACTTCAATGATTCACACGCCACACTGATTCACACACTTCACTGATTCACACACCTCATTGATTCACACACTTCACTGATTCACACGCCACACTGATTCACACACTTCACTGATTCACACACCTCACTGATTCACACACACCTCATTGATTCACACATCTTGCTGATTCACACATCTCGCTGATTCACAAGCCACACTGATTCACACACCTCATTGATTCACACACTTCACTGATTCACACACCTCAACAACAGGATATTGAACACATTGCCTCAACACCTGCTAAAAAAAGGTTCACATGCTATCAGACTCCAGATTTTTTACTGTGCCACATCCATCAGGCAGAGTTTTCACCATGCAAAAACACCGAACTTTGCTGTGGTCCTCACACAGGACATATAGGTTCTGTCCCATTTCCTCTCCCTGCCCTGAAATTTCCTGTCTTCTACTGTCCCTTTAATAATAAGTTGCAAAAAACCCACACAGACTGAATCACACCGACTGGAGACACTGTCCTTTGTGTGATTAGTGGTTTCAGGGGGTTTATCTCACTGTCTCTCTCTGTTTCGATCTCTCTATCTCTCCCATTTCCTCCATCAGTATCCCCTCCTCTCCTCGCTGTGGTAAGAATGTTGACTGTTGTGGTCTGGTACTGTCAGAAGCGCTTAAGTCAGGCTTACACAGCCTGAGAGAGTGAAGACTGATATCTCTCCACACCTCACACTAGATGCTCCAGTCATATGATATAATTGTATTTGGACTGCTGTCGATCTATCTATCTGTCCCTCCGTCCGTCTGTCTCTCTGTCAAGGTTTTTGCAGCTTATTTTCAATAAATGGTTTTGTTTAGGAGAAGGATGTTTCTAGTTCTGAGATTGAACGGATAAAGGAAAATGTGGGTTTTCTTGATATGACCCATTTAAGGTCTTTGTATAAATCTTTTGAGATTGTTGAGCCAGTTACAGTCTGCTGTGCCTTATCAAACATTTGCAAAACTGACTGTGTGCCTTCTTCGAGGGCTTGGTCATGTACTCAGCCCATCCGGGCAGGTTTCAGTGTGTGTATGTTTGTGCTGAGTTCTCTTGAGGTTAGCGCAAGCTTTTCCAAGTTAAATCCATAAAATGAGTATCTGCAGTGTGCCTCAATGCCGCCGTATATCAGAGACAGTTCTGGAAGCAAATAGCACTCCTGTCGTGTCAGAGCCCCGGCTGCTCTAGCTCTCACACATGGCGGTCTCTGGCTGAGCCGGAGATTTGTTGTGTTGTGTGTTTCTCTGAGGGGAGCCCAGAACGCTGGAGAGTGTGCCTGATGGGCCTGCAGCCAAAACGCAGGGTCACACAGTGTACAGGAGGACAGGCTCACCTCCGCAGC
The DNA here is from genome assembly GCA_039654105.1 of Coreius guichenoti. Taxonomy (NCBI): domain Eukaryota; kingdom Metazoa; phylum Chordata; class Actinopteri; order Cypriniformes; family Gobionidae; genus Coreius; species Coreius guichenoti. The sequence continues at coordinate 43,867,523 of CM077172.1, forward strand.
CCTCCTCTCCTTCTCTCTCCTCCCTCTCTCTCTCAGGAACAGCTGCTGCAGTTGAGGAAACGGCCCGTGAGCAGCCAACCTGCACCAGTGCCCTAGTGCATGCTGGGAAATTTAGACATCTGCTTAGCTATTCATCCCCAGGTCTTTACCATATAGGGGCTATCTCTCTCTCAGATCTGAAAGCTCAGGGTATGGGCAGTGAGAGAGATGTGTCGTACAGCTCCCACAGCTGTTAAAGAAGTCTTAAGGCCCTGATATACTTCAAACGAAATCAAAGAACAAACTGGTGTGATGTCATTGCGAACAAAATCAGGCCAAAACAACATCGTTTAGAGTTTATTTGGGGAACTTTTCCAGAAAGGTTCGAACAACCATTGGTCTGTGGGCCTTCTTTGACATGGAAATCTTCTTGTGAATGTGTGAAACACTGAACATTGAAATTTGCAAATATTTGAACTATCGTGTAATTTCTATAAAAATTTGTCTGCAATAGGAGGAAGGGAGATATTGAACAAGAAAGGGACGAAGGAGATGGATGTGAAATCAACAAACTGAACTTTATCTTATTAGATGAAAACATATGTGGAGAAAGTTTTCTTTTGGAGACATTTGCAGTTGAAAAATAGTAATAATTCGCAATATACTGCAATATATTTTATTGCAATACTCAGCATATCACAAAATGTTTAAAACCACAATACAAAGTTCTGTCATGAAACTCTAGATGGCGCAGGCTGATTTGTCCTTAAACGGGGCATAACACACACAGTTTGTTAATCTTGAGTACCTATAGAGTAGTATTGCATCCTTCATATCTCAGAAGAGTCTTTAGTTTTATCATATTTATAAAGGACAGATACGCTGTACCGATTCTTTCCGAAAACAACCGAGCTCGTGGAGGTGTGCAGTGGGCGGAGCTAAAGAGTCATGAGCACACACACACACACACAATACATCATGACATTATCCCTGGATAACTTTCGATTCACTATACGTTTGTGTTGTTCACATTATATGCACTTACACGCCAATTGCCAACAAAACACACACATTTAATCAGTTTCACTCACCGCCTGCGGTTTCCACTCATGACCGGGAACAAACACACACACTTGCAGAACTCCGGAAACACAAACTGCATCCACTGTTTCCTTAACGCTGGGTTATTTGGGAAGCTGAACAAGGTTATCTTTCCCTCACAACCAGAAACACACTTCTTTAGTGACATTGTTGATTTCGTGGTCTAAAAACAAAATGACAGCGCCGCCGACGGCTCCCGTAACCCGAACGAAGCTCGTTGATGGGCGCGCTCTTGCTCTCGCTCTGGTTTGTGTGTGTGTGTGTGTGTGTGTGTTCATCCGGGAGAAGTGCCCATATAAGGAATTCCGCCCTTTATGACGTCATACAGGGCCATAGTCGAAAAAAACATTCCGAAACTTGTTTGAATCCTGAAGGAGTGTATTTGGCACAGAAATACTCCGTCATACGTCCAACTCGTCTTTTGAAATGTTGGCAATGTTTAGCGTGAGAATCAACTCTTTAACAGTGTAAATAAGTCAGAATGCATGAAATAGCATTGGACCCCCCCTTTAACTCAATCTGCTTGCAATCACATCATTCTCTGTAGGGCACAGCTGATTGGCACAGCTGATTTCTGCTGTATCAGTAGCCAATGAGCTCGCTGCTCAGTTGCTTTCTGAAACCCTCCACCTTCCCCAGCTCCACCTGTATATCTGCTACGGGTAATTCATATATGCTATATTGTACAGCAGCAGCAGCGTAGCAGATCATCCATTGCCATGCCAAACAGATGACAGAAATAATATTGTGTCATGGCTTAAGAATCGTGAGGCCTCTGTTAATTCACACACCTAGTAGATAGCAGACAGCAAAGAAATGTATTTAACACAACTGGAACAGCGCTATTTTGAGTGCTTATGTCTGCATAACTAGCAGGCCAGCAAGACTTCTTTGGTCTTCAAACTTCAATTGTAAGATTTTACTGGTCAGCTAGCTTCACTAGCCAAGTTCTTGATGGAAATTAATCTGATCTTTCCAGCCGGGTGGATATTAGAGTCACTTCTCTCCTGTTTTTTCCAGTGTGGGTAGAGTGTTACTCTGTTTGATTTCTGTGGCATGTGCTAGCAGCTAGCGGTCGGTGTTGTTTAGGGATACAGGAAGTGACAGAGTATAATGACTCCGCTGTTGGTTAGTTTTGACTCAGTGATCTTTGTCTGGCCACTGTATGTGTGTATTGATGTGACCTGTCTTCCTGGTGTATATGTCAACTGATAAGCGTGAAATGAGCCTGAGGCCCGAGCACACACACTCACATCACGTGTCTTTGTGTGTGTATGTGTGACCATCCTCTGCAGCTCTCTGTAATTGTGTATTGATCAGGAAGTCTCTTCCAATCATCTTGGTTTCCCAATGGAACAAAACACACATCACAGTTAATCTTAGTGGTGACAGTGGGTTTTGATTTTTACATGTTCCTGTGCAAAACTCACTGACATTATTATAAGGTGTTGTCAGGGTGTTGCTATGCAGTTTCTACAGTATTCTGAGTGATTTTAGTGAAGTCTATTATTATGTGGTATTCTGGGTTGTTGCCAGGGCACTGCTTTGTGGTTTTTAGAGTACATGATTAGATAATTTTAATTTTTGGGAGGAGAAGCTAATTTTCTGCCGAGCTCATCACACACCTTCTCCAAATTGTCTGTTTTTCCTGCCACGGTTAAGAGATTTTGAGAATAATGATTAGTAGTAGTACAACACATAACTCATAAATGTCTGAGATCAATACATTTAGCATAATTTTCACTCATGCACTTTGTAATATATTAAAGAAACCAACCTCATATATGCATGTATTGCTTTGGAATGACCATTCTTCTCTCCTCAAGTGCATAATTACACCAGCAGGTATGGGTCTGTAATATGATGGTGCAGATAAAACAACTCAGACTTAATTCATAAGCACTTACCGTTGTCATGTGACTCGATTACAACATCACCAAACTGTTGTGAAAAGTCATTAAAAAATCTCTTTGCTAAAAAAGACAATGATAGCCATTACCATCTAGATTAAATGAAATAAAAGCATAGACAAGTAAACAGTCAGTAAAATGAAACTAATGCAAAAATACATCTTTACTTTATGAATTAAACATACATTGACTCTTTTTAAAGCTACAACAGATATTCAGTCAGAGCAGTGAGAGATTTTCTCTCTGTTTGATTATCATTAATGACAGACGACTGCTGTCACTTTAAGACCGAATGCACAGGTCTAATATATTGGATTTTCTCCCAACTATTTACATTCACTAAGACATAACCGACTGTGTTTGTGAATTCTTGGGAAGGTGGGTATTTTTTACATAATTTTGTGTGTATTACTATTTGACCATTCAAACTAGGGGTGGGCAATATGCCGGTAGACACGATTAACTGGTAGAAATCTGTCAGCTGTTAGAGATTTTGCGGTTTTATCGCGGTTACGCTCACGTGGCGTTTCTGTACTGCACGGTCACGAAAGCGTATCGGCTGCATGCCTTTTTATGCACTGCGGTTTAAAAACAGGTGATTTTAAACCGTTCAAGCACAATTAGCAGCGAAACACAACTAATTTCGCTATATGCGCGCGCTGTTTCTCAGCGCTGTCTGAGAGACGCGCAACATGAAGCCGCTGCTCGTAGAGCGTGTGAGAACTGAACTGAGGACTTTTTGCCACCTAATTGGGCTTGAACGGCTAAATACACATACCTGTGTGTCAAAATGACATGTATTTGCAAGTAAACACAGGCATTTATGTCTTAAATGAACGTTAACAGTTGAGAGAGAACTGAGAAATTGAGAAAGAAAACGCACGAGTATATTGGATCCGTGCAGTCGTTCTTAAAGTGACAGCATCCAAATGTACCTGTTTTATTTCTCTTCAGTAAGCTTGAGAGTTTTTTTAGCTAGTAGTAGTTTTTTAAATGATATTGAAAATGGTGATCAGAATAATTTTTATATCATACAGACTATATCGTGATATATATTGTTATCGTGAAATAACATTTCTCATACCGTGATATAAAATTTTGTCATATCGCCCACCCCAAACGGTGCAAAATTTTAGTACTCGCATGCTGACAGCTGCTAAGCTGTTGTGCAAGTGGCGATTTAAAGTTCGCTTTTGTGTCTTAATGCGCATTTAACGTATCAAGCAAGACACGTTCCTTATTTTTTCATTAATCCATGCTTTATCGCTCTAACGTGTCAATGACTTGAAGGAATTCGCCCACTGAAAGCTGAGCGGATATATTTACATGGCGCAATATAAACTATATATAAAATGTATATTGATTGACACTTTATATTATCGCAACTATAAATTTTATGAACAATAGCCTGTAATTCACAGACTACAAATAAAAAATAAAGCCTCCATTAATGACTTTATCCATCATTTACTGATAAGCGAAAGCTCTGATGTCTCTGACCAGCCTTTAAAAATAAAACAAATATGCAACAAAACACATGTATTAGTCTGTTGACGCCGACTTTAATGTCATACATTATCTGTAGTAACAATAAAATCAAACTTATTTGTAGTTTACGGATTTGTTTTCCTGTTTTATCGACTGCCAGATGAAAACTGTAAGTCTGATATGACTTAGAAAAGTAGCAACAACAGTGTGGTTTTTAGATTCGATAAATCCCTAACTTAAAGTATGAGCAATAGTAACATTAGCAAGTAAAAATAATCCAGCAGAGCCCTCACAGTTGACTTCTTCACACACACATGCAAACACAGATGCATAAATGAGGGGCAGGTTAAGCGCTGACCCTTGACCTTTATACAGGGTCAGCATGTTGCCTGCGGCCCTCGGAGACAGTCTTATGGATCCGGTCTCTCATTCTGCCGCTGTATGCGCTCGCTGACCCTCCCATGATGCTTTATTTCTGAGTCTGTTATTTGAAATGTTCTGATTTCCTCTCTCGGCCAGTGCTTGTTTATTGAGAGAAGTCCTGGCTTTGCTCTCGTCTGCTTAAGTCGAATAACAGACTAAACCCAGCTGCCTCAGCAAAATATTAGCCCATTTATTTTTCTAAAGAGTATCCTGTCAGTTTGAGGTGAAATGTAAGCGCGGCGCTTGGTGTAAAAATGCTATTTTAACAATCAAAGTGTCAGTTTGACACAAACTCCTCCTGTTGCAATGACAACGTTCCATTTCATCCTCAAAACGGCTTGGAAATGCTTATTTTCTTTTTTAGAAAAAGCATACTTGAAAGGAAAACGAATGTACTATATAATTCAATGGACTGGAACCAAAATTAATTTTCAACACAACTCCCTAAATAATCGTATTGAAGCTACGAGGCAGTGGCCTGTGTTTGATGACAAATGAAGCTCTGATTCTTCATCATTTGGGAAACTCATCATACTGTGGTGTTGTAAGCCTCTCTCATTGCATTACTGAGAGAATTCGACAGCGAAGAACCCCCATTAGATTCCATCTCGCTGCTAAAGCAATTAAAGTGTAGTGCGATCCACGGTTCACTTTTAACGCTGGGCGGATCTGGAATGTTCAGAGTTGGAAAAAGCCCTAAAGGTTCCTTGTAATTCAAGAGCAACAGAACGTTTTCTGTTATTTTATGGTAAAGATGAAATTTATGGAGCGCACGCAGAAATTAAACTTGCTGGTTCTTGAGCCAAACGCTCCTCAGAGGGCTAAACAAGCCATGCTCGCATTCACACGCTCGGCTTTTAGCAGCGAGGCAGGTTTATGCCACAGTTTGTGCTTGGGAAGATTTTTTTTTTGAGTTTTTGAAAGAAATCTCTTGTGTTCATCAATGCTTATTTGATCAAAAATACAGTAAAAATAGTGAAATATTATTCTAATGTAAAACAGCTGTTTTCTATGTGAATATATAGTCAAGTGTAATTTATTCCTGTGATCAAAGCCTTCAGTGTCACATGATCCTTCAGAAATCATTCTGATATGAGGATTTACTGCTCAAGACACATTTATGATTATTATCAATGAGTTCATATTTGTGTGGAAACTGTGATACATTTTATTTTTCATGATTCTTTGGTGAATAGTAACGTTATAAATGCCTTTACTGTCACTTTTGATCAATTTAATGCATTCTTCCTCAGTAAATTTCTGTCAAAAATCCAAACTTTTGACCGATACTGTGTTTTCACATGGTGTGTTGGTTAATGTGTAGATATGAATATTCAGTCGTCTGAATTCAGCACATTCACAGAGCCACGGGACATAATTTTGCACACAAAAATGTCACAACCGAAAAATTAATCTTAATGGTTGTTCCTTTAGCTGATGTTCAGGGACAACATCCTGTAATTCAAGAGAGCAAGGTAACGTTTATACTAGAGAATAATATTTTCATGAGCTGGTTGAGCAAAAACTGTATGCCATGAGGACAGGCGTGTCAGTGAACTCTTGCCAATGTCAATTTTGACAAATCACAGGATTTTCCAACCTGAAGTCAAGCAGCAGTTCAGCTCCGACCTGCCCCAACACACTCATCTTGAAGCCTGTGATCCTGCAGACCTGCACATCATCCCACATCATACCATATTATCTAGACCAGTGGTTCCCAACCATGTTCCTGGAGGCCCCCCAACAGTGCACATTTTGCATGTCTTCTTTTGTCTGACACACCCACATCAGGTCTTGGAGTTGCTACTAATGAGCTGATGACCTGAATGAGGTGTGTTTGATTGAGGAGACATGCAAAATGTGCACTGTTGGGGGGCCTCCAGGAACGTAGTTGGGATCTAGACAAAACTAATGATACTGATATGGTCACTGATATATCTTAAAGGGGGGGTCTAATGCTATTTCATGCATTCTGACTTATTTACACTGTTAAAGAGATGATTCTCATGCTAAACATTTTTTTTGTGCCAAATACACTTCTTCAGGATTCAAACAAGTTTCGGAAAGTTATTTTCGAGTATGGCCCTGTGTTACATCATAAAGGGCGGAATTCCTTATATGGGCACTTCTCCCGGATAAGTGCACACACACACACACACACACACACACATCAACCAGAGCGAGAGCAAGAGCGCGCCCATCAACGAGCTTTGTTCGGGTTACGGGAGCCGTCGGCGGCGCTGTCATTTTGTATTTAAACCAAGAAGTGTGTTTCTGGTTTTGAGGGAAAGATAACCTTGTTCAGCTTCCCAAATAACCCAGCGTTAAGGAAACAGTGGATGCAGTTTGTGTTTCCGGAGTTCTGCAAGTGTGTGTTTGTTCCCGGTCATGAGTGGAAACCACAGGCGGTGAGTGAAACTGATCAAATGTGTGTGTTTTGTTGGTAATCTGAGCGTAAGTGCATATAATGTGAACAACACCAACGTATAGTGAATCGGAAGTTATCCAGGGATAATGCCATGATGTATTGAGTGTGTGTGTGTGTGTGTGTGTAGCTCCGCCCACTGCACGCCTGCACGAGTATGGCTATTTTCGGAAAGAATCGGTACAACGTATCTGTCTTTTATAAATATGATAAAACTAAAGACTCTTCTGAGATATGAAGGATGCAATACTACTCTATAGGTACTCAAGATTAACATGAGACTGGCAGAAACTGTGTGTGTGTTATGGACCCTTTAAAGACGCATCGGGAAGAGAAGAGAGGAATCTAGAAACAGAGATAACAAGAGAGTGCTGGTGTGAGACATGTTTTAGAGATTGAGAGACTGATGGAAGGAGAGATAATCCGGAACGAAGGCCCGGCTCTTCCTTCATCACTCAGGGATGGTATGAATCACCTCACGTCAGGTTTGAGTGGAATGAAGCCTGGATGAGAATCCAGATCCTGCTGCTGGGGTTTCTACAGGTTCAGCTGGTGTACACACACACACACAGACACACACACACACACACACACACACACCCACCCCTCATGAATAAATCTAACGCTGTCAGCCGTAGACTACATGCTCATTAAATATCTGCAGAAATCTTCAAGTGTGTTTGGAGTCTTGGTGAGAATGTTGGGAATTCTGAATAAGGAGATTAAATATAAACCTATAAACCTGTCTCATAATTGATACACTCATTTCTAAGGCTTTTAAATGATTACAACTTTGCTGAAGAACCTGTAAACATCAGAATCACTTTGAGATTGTTAGTAATATTTCCAGATGAACACTTACTGGACTGAAGCAGGTTTACTTGATTATCCAAACATCATTTATTAGTAAAAATCATGAGTCTCAAATATGATCATCATCTTTTGAGGATCATCATTGTATTGCATTGCATTATATGCTTTAAAACTACAGAGCTTTGATCATAAAACTAAGCATTAAATATCATCTTACTAAGACATTATTAGCACATATAAAGTGATGACTGATATTTATATGATTTTATGTAAGTATCTGCTACTGTTATAAAGATCTCATTGATTTACATTACAAGCATCAGAATTTCATCCATATAAATATAAAACTTATTTTTGGGTCACTGAATAAAATTGAGGTTTTTCCTCCATATTCTTACTATATCATACTATATGAGCCATAAATGCATCCATGATGGACCAAATATGATACTCAAAAAATATGCAAACTTTTTAGAGGCTCAATAAATTGTTCCATTTCAATTAAAAAAATAGATGTTTCTGACTATTATTTTATATGTCAGTCTACATGTAATGAAATGTAACTTTGTAGCTGAGTTGTACAATCTCTTGTGTCATTAGCCCTCGGCTTGTCAAGCATCTGACAGCTTTCATTACGGTCGGTGAGTCAACGGCAGACCCTGACAGAGGACTGAAGCCCCTGAGCCATTCACCTGTGCTTCTCACACACTAAGTCAGCACAGAGATATCCACTTACACTGACATTTCTCATGTCCCCGTGACTTTTTTGCTCCCTTTCCGCATGTTCGGTATTGGCCTCTGCTGAATGAAGAGAGACATGACTCTTTGAGCAGTGTGGAGACCTGTGAACTTTTTATCACGGTGTTGAGAAGTGCTGGTCACATGCTTTTCTCCTCCTCTCACCTCGCTTTACTGGTTCAGTGAATATCGTAATGCTATCTTTCATCTCAGTGAAAGTTGAGTGAAAAGTTGTGCAGATGTTACACATTCTCTGTGAGTCGACTCCCTCAGGCTGAGGTTTCTAAGAGCTTGTGAGAGGAGAGTCAGACTGGTGTGAGACTCCCTCTCTCTGTGTAATTGGTGTTGTCTGAAGGCGACAGCGAGCTGCGGTAAATCCTGTCTGCATGATAAATGATGAGGCCTCTGCCTCTGGTACTCTCTAAATGAGGAAGAGGACATGAATTATCCTACAGAAGTGCTGAGTGAAGAGTAACATCAGAACTGAGCTGCTGAAACAGAGATGAAGATCTTGAATGTTCAGGCTTAAAGATGACATGTGCTGTTTTCTTTCCAATGTATTTCCTATTGAAACAGGAAGTTGGTTCTTGACCTATCATTTACGTCACATGGCCTCAATTTATATGAGTTGTGTGATCAAAAGTTTGTAAGAGTTTTTAATGTTTTTGACAAGTCTCAAGTTATTTGATCAAAACACAGTAAAAATTACAGTGAAATAAAGAAAAAAATAATAACAAATGAAACTAGGTTAGCAAAAATGTATTAGCGACCACATATGTCAAGCTCCAAAAAAGACAAAAACGTAACAGTAAGAGCACCTGATCAGAAGTTTATATGACAAGCACTATATTCCAAGTCTTCTAAAGTCAAGCTTTAAATTTTGTTCTGATTCGCACATAAAACTACTGCATGGCTTCAGAAGACTTGCCAAAATCTTAAGAACTTCTGTTATGATTCTTTCATAGTGCTTCTTGTCCTTCCTGGATCATCACAGATGTGGTCGCTTTGAATTATCGTCATATAGAAGGAAAAAAGATATTTGCTTTCATGCAGTGTGTAATAGAGCTGTTTTGTGAATGTAAAAGGCCTGCAGAGTTTCCAGGCCATCTGACCAATCAGAGCAGAGTAGACCAATCACAACAGACTGGGCCATCTGACCAATCAGAGCAGAGTAGACCAGCCACAACAGACTGGGCCATCTGACCAATCAGAGCAGAGTAGACCAATCACAACAGACTGGGCCATCTGATCAATCAGAGCAGAGTAGACCAATCACAACAGACTGGGTCATTTGACCAATCAGAGCAGAGTAGATCAATCACAACAGACTGGGTCATTTGACCAATCAGAGCAGAGTAGACCAATCACAACAGAATGGGTCATCTGACCAATCAGAGCAGAGTAGATCAATCACAACAGACTGGGCCATCTGACCAATCAGAGCAGAGTAGACCAATCACAACAGACTGGGCCATCTGACCAATCAGAGCAGAGTAGACCAGTCACAACAGACTGGGCCATCTGACCAATCAGAGCAGAGTAGACCAGTCACAACAGACTGGGCCATCTGACCAATCAGAGCAGAGTAGACCAATCACAACAGACTGGGCCATCTGACCAATCAGAGCAGAGTAGACCAATCACAACAGACTGGGCCATCTGAACAATCAGAGCAGAGTAGACCAATCACAACAGACTGGGCCATCTGACCAATCAGAGCAGAGTAGACCAATCACAACAGACTGGGCCATCTGACCAATCAGAGCAGAGAAGACCAATCACAACAGACTGGGCCATCTGAACAATCAGAGCAGAGTAGACCAATCACAACAGACTGGGCCATCTGACCAATCAGAGCAGAGTAGACCAATCGCAACAGACTGGGCCATCTGATCAATCAGAGCAGAGTAGACCAATCGCAACAGACTGGGCCATCTGACCAATCAGAGCAGAGTAGACCAATCACAACAGACTGGGCCATCTGATCAATCAGAGCAGAGTAGACCAATCACAACAGACTGGGTCATTTGACCAATCAGAGCAGAGTAGATCAATCACAACAGACTGGGTCATCTGACCAATCAGAGCAGAGTATACCAATCACAACAGACTGGGTCATTTGACCAATCAGAGCAGAGTAGACCAATCACAACAGACTGGGCCATCTGACCAATCAGAGCAGAGTAGACCAATCACAACAGACTGGGCCATCTGATCAATCAGAGCAGAGTAGACCAATCACAACAGACTGGGCCATCTGATCAATCAGAGCAGAGTAGACCAATCACAACAGACTGGGCCATTTGACCAATCAGAGCAGAGTAGACCAATCACAACAGACTGGGCCATCTGATCAATCAGAGCAGAGTAGACCAATCACAACAGACTGGGCCATCTGATCAATCAGAGCAGAGTAGACCAATCACAACAGACTGGGCCATCTGACCAATCAGAGCAGAGTAGACCAATCACAACAGACTGGGCCATCTGATCAATCAGAGCAGAGTAGACCAATCACAACAGACTGGGCCATCTGATCAATCAGAGCAGAGTAGACCAATCACAACAGACTGGGTCATCTGATCAATCAGAGCAGAGTAGACCAATCACAACAGACTGGGCCATTTGACCAATCAGAGCAGAGTAGATCAATCACAACAGACTGGGTCATCTGACCAATCAGAGCAGAGTAGACCAATCACAACAGACTGGGTCATTTGACCAATCAGAGCAGAGTAGATCAATCACAACAGACTGGGTCATCTGACCAATCAGAGCAGAGTATACCAATCACAACAGACTGGGTCATTTGACCAATCAGAGCAGAGTAGACCAATCACAACAGACTGGGTCATTTGACCAATCAGAGCAGAGTAGATCAATCACAACAGACTGGGTCATCTGACCAATCAGAGCAGAGTAGACCAATCACAACAGACTGGGCCATCTGATCAATCAGAGCAGAGTAGACCAATCACAACAGACTGGGCCATCTGATCAATCAGAGCAGAGTAGACCAATCACAACAGACTGGGCCATCTGACCAATCAGAGCAGAGTAGACCAATCACAACAGACTGGGCCATCTGATCAATCAGAGCAGAGTAGACCAATCACAACAGACTGGGCCATCTGATCAATCAGAGCAGAGTAGACCAATCACAACAGACTGGGCCATCTGATCAATCAGAGCAGAGTAGACCAATCACAACAGACTGGGCCATCTGATCAATCAGAGCAGAGTAGACCAATCACAACAGACTGGGCCATCTGACCAATCAGAGCAGAGTAGACCAATCACAACAGACTGGGTCATCTGATCAATCAGAGCAGAGTAGACCAATCACAACAGACTGGGCCATCTGATCAATCAGAGCAGAGTAGACCAATCACAACAGACTGGGTCATTTGACCAATCAGAGCAGAGTAGATCAATCACAACAGACTGGGTCATCTGACCAATCAGAGCAGAGTATACCAATCACAACAGACTGGGTCATTTGACCAATCAGAGCAGAGTAGACCAATCACAACAGACTGGGCCATCTGACCAATCAGAGCAGAGTAGACCAGTCACAACAGACTGGGCCATCTGACCAATCAGAGCAGAGCAGACTCTCAGAACAGAGCAGTTTAGAGAGACTGAATCCTTTAACAAACCGTTTCAGACACTGAGAAAAGAGCTGATGATGCAATAGATATTATGAGAAAATTAAAATAGTTTTTTGATCTTGGATGCATGTAAACCTGCTGTAGGAGACAGGAGACTCCAAAAAAAATATTTGGATATAGTGAACAATGTCAGAATGCTCATATTTGGCTGAACTGTCTCTGATCTGTGGCCTGCAGTGAGACTAAAGTCATGGTGCTGTTCAACAGTTCCTGCCTCTCATCGGCCAAAAAACTAAAGTTTATACCTCATGTGCTGGCTTGTGGTTTGTGTGCCCACATGTCTCTTGATATGTGTGTGTATGTGGGTGCTGATTTTTGAGCACAGATCGGGCAGCGAGCAGCTGGCGTCCCGGTGTGAAGAAGATGGTGCAGCATGTGTGGTGGCTGAACACACAACAGTAGTGTGGGTTTCATGGGATAAACATTACATTTGATGAAAAACACAAACCAGCAGTGGCAAGATATCTGAAGATTTAGGCCTATGTGGGATTGAAGACATTTTTAATGGGCTTGAACATTAGATCATGCTGATAGAGAAAAAGAAAGTAGGATAGACTCATCTCATGCTGATAATGAGCTGTGCGCTTCAGTCATGCTGTGTGCATAAACTCAGTGACCTCACACAAACTCCTCCAAAACAGAAATCTTCATCATTTTCTTTTACATTACATACTTTGTCATTTTAATAGGTAGATCTGTTTCATACTGACCTATATCTTTCTTAGGGTCACATTTTTAGTATAAAACCTACTGTAAATCTGACATTTATAGCAGTACTCATCGGCATGTGGGCCGCAGGTCAAAATCCAGCTGTCAGTCATTTCTATGCAGCCAAGATTGAGATGAAATCACTGCACAGCCTGATACATTATAGCGGTCTTGGTGAAACTCTAGAAATAGCACATACAAATAGTGAAGGACAGTCCAAAAAGCTCTCATTCGTTCAAAAACAGACATGTTTAGCTTTCTATATGCCATATTTTACTCTTTGTTTAGGTGTGCATATTCAATCATGTATTATTCAGACTACTGTTAAAAAGTTGGTAAGATTTTTTTAATGTTTTTGAACAGTCTCTTATGCTCATCAAGGCTGCAAAGTCTTTACATTTTCATGAACATACTTTTATGTAGGATATATGCACACTAATTTGCATGCAAATCCTCAGACACCTGCCACCGCTGGCTTCTCTTTTGTGTTAAATATTAAATATTTAGCCTCTCAAGCCCAAACATTAATCATTCCCCATTATTTCAAGTTTTGAATGATTGTACCTAATAAGCTCAGGGACATCATATAGAAGGGATGTGGAATTGGCAGTATCCATGGAAACAGACCGTTAAACCTCATGATTATCCATATGTGCCGAGGTGTAGGTACTGTTGCGTCCTGTTTGCTTCTGTTCCTCTAGTCTTTCGTTTCTTAAGCTGAGGTGATTTAAGTAATGAGCCGTGTTCTCTGAGAGACTGGCGTGTGTTTGTCCTCAGGAGGAGTGTGTTTCTGTGTTTGCTGAGGTAACCAGCATAAACAGTGTTATCGGCCTCCGTACAGAAGGACATGTCAGTCAGCGGCTCCTGTGATCAGAGGCCGTGTGTTTCTCTGGTATTTCCTCTCACGGTCAGAAATTCCATTTAAACAAGCTTTGTTAGACCCTTAGGGAACCTGTGTGTGTGTATTCATGTCCCCTCCAAATATATATATATACACACACACACACTTTAATATTATTTACATTTGGTGTCCAAAGTCATTATTTTTATAAAAAAGGGATATATTTTTAATTATTTTAATAATTTGTTACTCATTGTCATGGATCACAAGATCAGGCATACAGGCCATGATTTCTTCTTGTCCAAATTAGTGTATTCTTTTCCCATCATGTATCACTGTGTAATCAAAATATTTTATTTTACTTTTCTTTTGGTGATATTTCATTTATTTTATTCATAAAAGCCATAGTGATTTTCCTAATTCTACAACATTAAATTGTTTAAAAATGACTTTTATCTTATAAAAATGTGTCCATAAATCTTGCGTCAACTCTGTTACCGTACCATACTTTGCATTTAAATTGGTGGAATCATCTCCCACAACTATGTAAGGAACCATACAGGAAATGATGTCACTATCCCTCACTGATAAGATCGGAAGCACTGAAACACATACCTTTCAGTGCTTTAGATCTTATCAGTGAGGGAAAGTGACATCAAGTGCTCTCTCTGAGAATATATTTTAATCTAAAAAGTACTTACACCAAGAGTTATTTTATAAAACGTCAAAATTGTTACCACAGTATCAAAAGGAAAACAGAACATATCACTGATCACACAGTGGGTTGTTTAAAAGTCTTTTAATCATGATTTCATTAGTGCCATGTGCTCTTAGCATTGATGCTAGCAAGTGGAGTGTCTGGATAAAAAGTTTAAAATTGTCAATTCTGTTACCGTCAAACTCTGTTACCAAGGTAGAGTAACAATGTTGACAGAATGTAAAAGACAGTAACAGAGTTGACAAACAATACTATAAATGAATTATTTAAGTTTAAAGTAACTTTAAAATTGAATATGGTTTCAATAAGATACTGGAAATTTCTGTTAATAAACAGTTTTTTTCCTTGACCTTTTGAAATGCAAAATGTATCTCCAATTATAGAATCATAACGTTTTTTGAATGCAACACTTGAATGAATGAACTGTGTACTTCCATACATATTTGGTTTGGTTTAGTTCCTCCAAGTAGTTTCTGCATCTCAGCTAATGTGTTGAGCATATGCCGTCGGTGCAGCTGGCGGTGAGAATCGACTCATTAAGAAAGGTTACACTCTGAGGTTACATGACAAATCCAGAGCTGGGGGAGTAAAGGGAAGGGTACGAGACTCCCTCAGCTGCCTGAGATAACTTATAATGGATTTATTATGTATCTTTGATCCAGACAAACCTTTACCAGACTGCAAGACAGATGTGTGTGTGTGTGCGTGTATCAGAGTCTGTTGAAATGCATGATACATGCAGACGTCGATGCTGGACTGTAGCGAGGTCACCCTGAATATCTGCTGAAAGAGGAGTCATTCATCTTATCTGACAGACCAAGAGTTGACCTCACGAAAGAAAGAGTAATGAGGTAATGGAAGAGAGGAGTAATGGAAGGAAGGTTTGACCAGTATTACGGCGTTTTCTCTCAGATTTGACCCTTTCATCCTGAAGGTTTTGTTGTCTCTGTGAATCTGATACGATATGTTCTTTAAACCCGGTAGGAAGAGACTCACTTCAAAGCTGCTATTCACCTTTAGATGCTTCAATTGAACATTACAACTCACATCGATGCTCTCCAAACCGTTCCCTGCTGGAAAAAACGGGTCATAACAGCTTAAGTTGGTCAAGCTTGTCAACTAATGCAAGTGGTGTTTTAGTTGACCAGTTCAACCAGGTGCCCATTAGTCTCAGCTGAACCACCAACAGTCTGTCCACTGGTCATTTCCAATCCTCCAATCTGATTGGTCAAGCAGTGTTTTCAAGTTGAAGTTTAAATGAGCTTTATTGTCATTCCGCTATGTGTGGAGATATAGAAGGGAACGAAATGTCGTGCCTCACAGGACCATGAGAGTGACGATATAAAAGTCTATGGTTGATCCACACAGACTGTCAGTTTGTGTTTTAGTGCTGGGGATTTTTAGTGACTCTTTCTGCAGGTTACTTTGTTGCACCAGTAGGTGGCGACAAGTGACTGAAGTGATTGAATCATTCGTTCAAGTGTTGCATTCATTCAGGACTAAAACAAGTGATTAGCTGCAACCCGAAATTGTATACTGTCTGAGTAGGTACTACATTTGATGAGGAACTTGCTTCACAGCCCTTATAAAGTATGTTCTATATAGTGTGAAGGTGTGTAGTATGAATGTTGTGACTGTCATGTGACCTACCAGCGTCAGTTCTGTTGTTTCACCGTCATTCACAAATCCTCTCCCGTGGCCCCATGGGATAGTAAAGTGTCCATCGTATGCGCACTACTTCAACGGAAGTAGTGGTTGATCCAAAGGAAATCAACTACATATTTGAATCACTACTGATTCAACGGAAGTAGTAGGTCATCTGGGTACTTTTCACCTACTGTTGACATGCTACTCTTTTCACGTACTGTTTCCACCTGCTATATAGTAGGGAAGTATCAGCGCAGGGACTGCGTTTGAGTGAGTCATTGAATCATTCATACAATCAATTTCTTCAGAAATGCCACTCTGCTTTTGGATTTGTTTAGAACTGTTTGGCAGTGCAAAAACAGACAAAAGTCTCAATATTGTTTCTAAAATCTAAGTTACTCAATATTAACTGTAATCAAACAAAATAGCAAGAGTTGGCTGAAACTTGTCTGACTAGGTCGTGTGTAAAATGTACTTGGCTGGAGCAGTTCATCTGAGGAAAAATAAGTCACTATTTGTCAGTTTAGTGGAAGCAAATTTCTGAAGCATATTCTCTTTTTATGAGGTGCTTAATAGCAAGTAAACATGATATCTGTAATTCTCATCATTATGTTCTTACAGTTATATGATGCATAATATTCACATTTGGCCGAATATAATTGGTCTAACATGTTTTTATGTCGTTTCATACTAATTCGCATTGTGACTCAAAAAGTCCTATAAGCTGGATATAATGTAATTGCGGTTACATAGTGCAGTTCTTGGCCAGAAAAACCTGTAAAGGGGACCAAGATCCTGGTCATGCGAGACTAGGTTCCCACCAGCTTAGCCAAGATGATCTTCCAGCTCTAACCAGGTTGACCAACGCTGGCCTGACTGAATTATAGTCCTGCTGATCGGCCGTCTAGACCAGCCTGGATCAGCTCAGACAAGCTGCTTCCACCAGATAGAAATAATTTTGTAGCAGGGTTTACTATTTGTGTTTTTCCACTTTTTTGACTTCCTTGCTCTAACTCTCACTCTTCATCTGTCTGTTTTTCTCTTTCTCTCTCTGTCTTTTTCCCACAGATGATGAAGGTCGGTGTGTTTGTTGTTTAACAAGAGCCTTCTGGTGCTACTATTAGTCTAAACGCCCAAAGGACATAGTGCTGTGTTTCACCAATCTGTCACTCGCTTTTGATATGGCCAACACTGCCACTGCAAAAACCATTTGCTTTGTCAGTATTTTTGTCTTGTTGTCCAGTAAAATATCTAACCTACATTTACCATCAAACGCCAAATATTTTAGCAAAATGTATATTTTAGTCAGAATTATTGCACTCCTATTGTTTGGCGCTGAAGTTTAACAGAGACTCACTTGAGAAGGATGAGAAGGATATAACAATGAAATGTACACTATATTGCCATAAGTATTGGGACACCCCTCCAAATCATTAAATTCAGGTGTTCAATCACTTCCATGACCACAGGTGTATAAAATCAAGCACTAGGCATGCAGACGCTTCTACAAACATCTGTGAAAGAACGGGTCGCTCTCAGGAGCTCAGTGAACTCAAGCGTGGTACCGTGATAGGTTGCCACCTGTGCAATAAGTCCATTCGTGAAATTTCCTCACTACTAAATATTCCACGCTCAACTGTTAGTGGTATTATAACAAAGTGGAAGCAATCAACAGCAACTCAGCCACGAAGTGATAGGCCACGTAAAATCACAGAGCGGGGTCAGCGCATGCTGAGGAGCACAGTGCGCAGAAGTCGCCAACTTTCTGCAGAGTCAATAGCTACAGACCTCCAAACTTCATGTGTCCTTCAGATTAGCTCAAGAACAGTGCGTAGAGAGCTTCATGGAATGGGTTTCCATGGCTGAGCAACTCATCCAAGCCTTACATCACCAAGTGCAATGCAAAGATTGGGATGCAGTGGTGTAAAGCACACCGCCACTGGACTCTAGAGCAGACGTGTTCTCTGGAGTGACCAATCACACTTCTCTCTCTGCCAATCCGATGGACGAGTCTGGGTTTGGCGGTTGCCAGGAGAACGGGACTTGCCTGACTGCATTGTGCCAAGTGTAAAGTTTGGTGGAGGGGGGATTATGGTGTGGGGTTGTTTTTCAGGGGTTGGGCTTGGCCCCTTAGTTCCAGTGAAAGGAACTCTTAATGCTTCAGCATACCAAGACATTTTGGACAATTTCATGCTCCCAACTTTGTGGGAACAGTTTGGGGATGGCCCCTTCCTGTTCCAACATGACTGTGCACCAGTGCATAAAGCAAGGTCCATAAAAACATGGATGAGCGAGTTTGGTATGGAGGAACTTGACTGGCCTGCACAGAGTCCTGACCTCAACCCGATAGAACACCTTTGGGATGAATTAGAGCGGAGACTGCGAGCCAGGCCTTCTCGTCCAACATCAGTGCCTGACCTCACAAATGCACTTCTAGAAGAATGGTCAAAAATTCCCATAAACACACTCCTAAACCTTGTGGAAAGCCTTCCCAGAAGAGTTGAAGCTGTTATAACTGCAAAGGGTGGGCCAACTCCATATTAAACCCTACGGATTAAGAATGGGATGTCATTAAAGTTCATGTGCATGTAAAAGCAGGCGTCCCAAAACTTTTGGCAATATAGTGTATGTTATGAGCTTGGGAGAACATGTGGTATTGTATGCTTTTGTCTGAAGCACATAATGTAAAGCGTTCTCATGTTTAAGACAACTTGGGTCATTTCCTGCAGCAGCTCATTGTGTCCTCTGCTACATTTCAGATGTGTTTGGTTCATAGAAATGCATATATAGAACAGAAGTGACTGGTGAATGTTTGTCATGCATAGTGTGCAGACGCGATTTATGGATCCTCAAATTCATTGTCTTTCATTATGTATTATTGTTTTATCAATTAGCTGTTGCATATGTGTTCTGTGGAGCAGCTATGATGGTAAATGACCACACAGAGCCAGCCAAAAGAGACCGAAAGATTGGGAGAAGCGCTGATGCACAGACCTGTCCTACACGCACATATCAAGCCAAACATACACACGGCAGAGGGCTGAGAGAGATTGATGGGTGGCCTATTCATTATCAGCAAACTTCTGGCTCACAGCCAGTCCTTTTTTCTCTTTTCCTTCTGTTTCTTTAGTTTCCTTTCTTTGGCAACTTCTCCCCTCTCCTTATATAGCATGTTTTCTTAGCTTAGCGTATCTCCTCTTACTTACCCTTACAAAAAATAAGTATATACTTCAAGGTCATTTTATTAAGTATACTTAAGTAAAGTATTTTTTAAGTATACTTTATGTAGTAAGTATATTAATATCAATGTACTAGAAGTGTTCTTCTAAGTGTACTACTTGGGACTAAATTGGCCCACTTTTTAGTATATAAAAGTATAGGTTTAAGTGTACTATAAGTGTAACAGTAGTAAACTGATTTTACAACTACATATTTAATTTGTACTGCAACTACACTACAAGTGAACTTATAGGTATACTGATAGTTTACTAGTCAAATACTTGTAGCACATTTATTTAGTTTATGAAAGTACACTTTGAAGTATACTCTTAGTAAACTACTATACTGCAAGTATACTTTTTTAAGTGAACTTAACATAATACTTATAGTTTACTATGTATTTATTATTTTTGCAATTTAAGTATACTACTATGTCCCTATTTAGCTATTAATTTGTATACTTGAAATATAGCCTACCTTTAACTGTAGATTTGAAGTAAATTCCTATGTACACTACCAGTGGACTAGCCTACACAACAATTCAAATACTCAGAATTAGGGACATATCTGTTTTCTTTATAAATCAATATTCTCAAACAATGTAAGTTTATAAGACAGTATGTAAAACTATGTGGACAATGTATTTAATAGGCTACTCAATCAAAAGAGTAAACACAACTACAAGCCAAGTATACTTAGAATACTTAATTATACTTTAAAGAATATCTCGATCAAAACATTGAGTACAAGTATAGGCCAAATATACTTAGACCTTTCTGTCAGTGTAAGTCAAGTATACTTAAGTGAAATTTTAAGTATATTTATGAGAAGTGCATAAAAAGTAGACTGAAAGTATATTTTTAGCTGAAAGTAAGTATACTAACAACACACTTGAATAAACTTCTCCCATCAGAAAGCTTCCTGTGCTGTATTAAATGCTGGAGCCGAGCGTTATCACGGAGCAGCACGGGTGTCATTCACAAACACTCTGTGTGAGATAGTGATATACAAACTGACAGGAGGAAGCACAGGCTGGAGATAATATTGACTATCATGGAAACTTCCCCAGTTTTTCTTAAAGACACAGCTGTTTCAAGAGTTGTTCAGGAGCTTGTTGCAGAAAGTGCGATGTTCAGGAATGCCGAGTTTTGACACGTGAGAGTAGTGTTTTCAATGATGATGTTTAGTCTTGTGTTGCACTTGCAGAGTTAGCTAATGTTATTAACTGCTCAAATGAACTGGTACGCAGCTACCTAATCACGTAATTTTGATATAAACTTGCAGCTGCGCGTTATAAAGTCATAATTGTGTGATATAAACTTGCAATTCTGACTTTTCTCACATTGCGAGTTTATATCACACAATTCTGACTATATCATGCAATTCTGACTTTTTTTCGCGTAATTTTGCGAGTTTATATCTTGCAATTCTGACTTTTCTCACAATTGAAGTTATAAAGTCCAATTCTGAGGACTTTTTTTCAGAATTGCGAGTTTATATCTCACAATTCTGACTTTATAACACGCAATTGCGAGTTTATATCAAACGTATGTAAACTTGCATTTGCGAGAAAAAGTCAGAATAGCGAGATAAAGTCACAATTACCTTTTCTTTTCTTTTTATTCTGTGGCATAAACAAGCTTCCATAGTCATAATGTATGATTAAGAGCTCATATTAAAAACTGTTTTTATAGTTAAGTCATGGCAATAAACTGACTTAGAGAGCAATATTTGGCATGATCCTTGTCTTTTATTCCTGTCGTAGTAAAATTTAAAATGATCGCTGAAAAAGACCCCTGCATACTCTCTCTGTGGTCTGTATAGACTTTAATAGAGAATGTTGCAGCGTTATTTAAATGAGCCAACACTTCATAATAGATGTACTCGTCCCTAAACTAGGGCTCGGTATCACTAACTGCCCAAAATCAAGCGTAGCGTCAGTTCTGGCAGGTCACGTTAGTCAAGCTCGCATCAGCTGACTGTCAGCTGATCACGTCCACCTATAGGAATACGACGTCTATCACAGCATACATATATAAGCTCCTTCAGTACTATCAGCAGCTATCGCGTTCTCCAGAGCTCATTTACCCTCCTCCATCCCCAGCTCCTCCTCTCGTCCAGTCAGGATTTGGTATTCTGATTCCCCTTGAATCAGACTAAATTCCCGAATTATTTTGTACATTTAATATCGACATTAATGATATCTGCAATACATTATGTTGGTTCTGTTCTGTTTACCCTAAGGGGGTTTATCGCTGCTCTCCCTGCTCTTATCCATGCTAGGCTGCATGGATGCGCAGGGAGTTCCTGCCCAGAACAGAGCCATACCGCCAATCCAAACTGTATGCTAATAGTCAATCAATCATCTTTGACGATAGTGGTCCTGACAGAATGTAGGACACACATCCAGACACACGTTATGATTTCTCCTTTGTCCATCACAGCAATTAAAGGTTCTTTATTGGCATTGATGGTTCTGAGAAGAACCTCCATGGAACCTTCTTTATAGTGGAAAAAGGTTCTTTAGAATGTTAAAATGTTCTTCACATTAATAATAATGGTTCTTTTAAGATCACATTGAAAGGTTCTTGGGGAACCAAAAATGGTTCATCTATTGCAGGGGTGTCCAAAGTCGGTCCTGGAGGGCCACTGTCCTGCAGAGTTTAGCTCCAACTTGCCTCAACACTCCTGTCTGGAAGTTTCTAGTATGCCTAGTAAGACCTTGATTAACTGGTTCAGGTGTGTTTAATTTGGGTTGGAGCTGAACTCTGCAGGACAGTGGCCCTCCAGGAGCAGGATTGGACACCCCTGATCTATTGCAGCAAACTGCCTTTTGAAACTTTGAGAATGTAGAGCAACTTTGACTGCGATTGGTTAGTTCTTCTCAGAATAACCTGCAGATAGTCTGGTTCTACGAGACAGTGGCTTCTCAAACAAAGAGCTCAGCTTAGTTTGGTTGTATTTAGCTGTAGGTAAGGAAATATTCATCTAAATTTTGACAGATGGATCCAATTAAAATGCAAGTATCAAGTTTGATTGTATGCTTCCTGGCACGAGAGGTAATTCATATAGTTTTTGCGAGTGTTTTGGCATCTCTTTTGGATGTCTTTGAGCTGATGTCATTCTCAACGTTAGCATCAGCGCTGGCAACCATATGACGGACCGGCAGAACTATCCAGTGATGTAGCGTGAAATAAATGCGTTGCTCTGCGGTGCGTGCTTCCCTGCGGTCACCATAAATGGTCAAAACATGTCTGCTGGCTGCGGATGATACGAGATTAGAAAAATGTAGGCTTGAGTTTCAGTGCAAACACAGTGAGCAGAGGGGGTTTCTGGCTCTTCCAGATCGCAGAGCCCGTCAGGAGATAGCAGCTGCAGAGGAAGTGTGTTTATGTGTGCGTTTGCGTGTGTGTGTTGGCACACTTGTGTGTGTTCTTGCATGAATAAAAGTTCACACTCTGTGAGTAATGCCCTCATTGTACCGCTGCCTCTTGTCTTTGCTCAGATTCCAGCTCTGTTTCCTGTGTGAGCCCTCAACCGGGCGTGCAGGTGCAGAAAAAGAGCGATTGTGTTTGTCGGGAAGAAAGGGGGAGAGAGATGGTAGGCATGAAAGAGAAAAAGGGGAGGATTGAGTGCCAATACGTGTGTGTGTTTGTATGGTGTGCAGTAGCATAGTAGTTGTACACCACCTTTCAAAAGAGGTCAGTAACTTTTTATTTATTAAAAGAATAAATTCAGCATGGATACATTAAATAAATCAAAAGTGACATTTATAATGTTACAAAAGATTATATTTCAAATAAATGCTGTTCTTTTGCACTTTCTATTGATCAAAGAATCATGAAAAATAAAATGTATCATGGTTTTCACACAAATGTGAACTGTTTTCAACATTGATAATAATCATAAATGTTTCTTGAGCATTAAATCCTCATATCAGAATGATTTCTGAAGGATCATGTGACACTGAAGACTGGAGTAATGATGATAAATTCAGCTTTGATCACAGGAATAAATTACACTTTACTATATATTCACATAGAGAACGGCTGTTTTACATTAGAATAATATTTTAAAATTTTTACTGTATTTTTGATCAAATAAATGCAGACTTGGTGAACAGAAGAGAGTTATTTTCAAAAAACATTAAAAAATCTTACCAACCCCAAACTTCTGAACAATAGTGTATGCAAGTTGTAAGCTATTTTTGAAATCACTTCTCTTTTTTGTAAAAACAAAACAATACAAAGGGATTTTTTTGTTGTTGCAGAAATATAGTTGTACAACACTTGTACTAGGGTCCAAAATGAACACCCACAAAGCCACTGGCCAACTAATTGTCTCACTAGCTGGACTTGGCGTGAGTTGGCATGATTTAATTCGAATGGTAAGACTGGTCATCTGAGCGTCTACTAACAAACACATCTGTCTGTACGTGTGGGTCTCCTGATGATTTCTCCTGAGAAGTTTATCTAAGATCTTTTCTCCAGAGCTCCATGTGGCGACACATATGTGGAACATTCCTCAAAAACAAAAAAATATGAAGAAAATATGCACAGTGTGCGGTTAGACTGACTCATTTCACCTGTGCTGTTCCTCACGAACATGCATAAAACACAGATCATCTTTATCTGTTTATAATAATCCTAAAGAGATAATTATGATTAGTTAATTAGCTTGATTCACCCATTATTATTTTGGTATTTTGGATCCTGGCTACAGCGTTATATTTTCCCTGAACTCAAGCGTTTCTCTGTCGGCTGGCTTGAATTAGTAACGACGTCCAGTTCGCAAACGAACAATTCTTTTGAGCAGGTTTTTTTCCATGAATAAATAAAATCGATCTTTAATCTAAATCGATTCATGAAGTCATCTGATTCAGTCAGACAAGTAATAATTTAAATCCGGTGGTTAATTAAAAAGCATTTATAAGACAAGTTTAAAGTTGCTTGCTGTGAGTTTAACTAGCTGCTTTAGAACAAATTAACAGCTTAGTGATTTTGTTTTAATATTTCACACTTATAATAAAATATAAAGTAGCAAGCTACTGTATTTTCCAGAAAATAAGTTGCACTCGACTATAAGTCGCTCTGGGTCAAAATTGCATGAGTCTATACAGTCACATTAGCACTTTCAGAAATAATGTAACAGTGAATAAATTGAAACATTATAAACATGTATTTTAGTTTCCCTCACTCCTCAACTAATCATTAAATCGGACCATATTCAGAACAGAACACAAATGAAAAATA
This sequence comes from Coreius guichenoti, assembly GCA_039654105.1. Classification (NCBI taxonomy): domain Eukaryota; kingdom Metazoa; phylum Chordata; class Actinopteri; order Cypriniformes; family Gobionidae; genus Coreius; species Coreius guichenoti. The sequence goes on from CM077172.1 coordinate 43,892,456, forward strand.
TAAGTAGAACAAACATAAATAAAAGTTCATTATAAACAACATTTCTTATAAATGCCGAGCCCAAATGGATTTATCTGAAGTCAAACTGACACGTGTGCATGTGGGAAATGCTCTGTGCAGATTCACATGCTTCTCTCATTCGGCATGACTCCACGTGTGTGCGGCTTTGTGTAAGTTTTGCGTGCTTAAAGTTAATTGCGTTATATAAGTTGCTTTGGAATGTAAGTCACAGCACTTATGAGATGATAAAAAAAATGTGACTTATGTTTTGGAAAACACAGTACTTTAGTCTAATTACTACTAGCTTAGTTTTTCAATGTAGTTTGTAGCTTAGTTTGGTAAATGGTTAGAGGATGGTACACTAGGTGTAGACACAGGGAGAGAGAACGAGCGAGGAGATGCAGGCAGGAATAATGGAGCTTCAGAGGCTGCGTGCTAAGAGCGGCTCTTGAAGAAGAGGGCCGGTGCGGGGCGGTCCGGCTGGGCACAGGACATCCTGGCTCGGATACTGTCTGCTGCTCAATGCCCACTCTGTCTGGATCCGGCCATAACACTCCTGCACAACAGAGCAGGACAGTCAAGAGACAAATAAAAGAGTTTCAACTGGGTCACAGCAGGCCAGTAATGAGCTACTATACTCTTTGTGTCTCTCCCTCACTTTGTTCCCTGCTGGCAAACCAGATCATACCAGATTAAGGTGGATTTTGGAACAGTAGAGTTTCTACCAGCTCTTACCAGCTGATGGCCTGCAGGCCATGACACACCAGTGTCACTGAGTATCTGACGGCACTAGTCCACTAGTCTGACCCATTACACCCCTGTGACCAGATGCGATGCGATAAGATTCCAGCTACAAGCAATGTGTCCCTCCACACCAAACACTACACGATTACAAGATGCAACAAAATCAGTCCAAAATCACAGCCAATTGGAGGAGCATGTGGGCGGAGTCTCTCTAGCAAGCGCACTGCGCTCACAACCAAATCAATCAACAATCACAGCCAATCAGAAGAGAGTGTGGGCGGAGTCTCTCTGCAAGCGCACCGCACTCACAACCAAATCAATCAACAATCACAGCCAATCAGAAGAGAGTGTGGGCGGAGTCTCTCTGCAAGCGCAGCGCACTCACAACCAAATCAATCAACAATCACAGCCAATCAGAAGAGCGTGTGGGCGGAGTCTCAATGCAAGCGCACTGCACTCACAACCAAATCAAAATAAAATCACAGCCAATCAGAAGAGTGTGGGTGGAGCCACTAGAAAGCGCACTGCACTTGCAACCAAATCAATCCAAAATCACAGCCAATCAGAAGAGTGTGGGTGGAGCCACTAGAAAGCGCACTGCACTCGCAACCAAATCAATCCAAAATCACAGCCAATCAGAAGAGCGTGTGGGCGGAGTCTCTCTAGCAAGCGCACTGCACTCACAACCAAATCAATCAACAATCACAGCCAATCAGAAGAGAGTGTGGGCGGAGTCTCTCTAGCAAGCGCACTGCACTCACAACCAAATCAATCAACAATCACAGCCAATCAGAAGAGAGTGTGGGCGGAGTCTCTCTGCAAGCGCACTGCACTCACAACCAAATCAATCAACAATCACAGCCAATCAGAAGAGAGTGTGGGTGGAGTCTCTCTGCAAGCGCACTGCACTCACAACCAAATCAATCAACAATCACAGCCAATCAGAAGAGCGTGTGGGCGGAGTCTCTCTGCAAGCGCACTGCACTCACAACCAAATCAATCAACAATCACAGCCAATCAGAAGAGCGTGTGGGCGGAGTCTCTCTGCAAGCACACTGCACTCACAACCAAATCAAAACAAAATCACAGCCAATCAGAAGAGCATGTGGGCGGAGTCTATCTGCAAGCGCACTGCACTCGCAACCAAATTGATCCAAAATCACAGCCAATCAGAAGAGCGTGTGGGCGGAGTCTCTGCAAGCGCACCGCACTCGCAATCAAATCAATCCAAAATCACAGCCAATCAGAAGAGCGTGTGGGCGGAGTCTCTTTGCAAGCGCACTGCACTCGCAACCAAATCAATCCAAAATCACAGCCAATCAGAAGAGCGTGTGGGCGGAGTCTCTGCAAGCGCACTGCACTCGCAACCAAATCAATCCAAAATCACAGCCAATCAGAAGAGAGTGTGGGCGGAGTCTCTCTGCAAGCGCACTGCACTCACAACCAAATCAATCAACAATCACAGCCAATCAGAAGAGCGTGTGGGCGGAGTCTCTGCAAGCGCACTGCACTCGCAACCAAATCAATCCAAAATCACAGCCAATCAGAAGAGAGTGTGGGCGGAGTCTCTCTGCAAGCGCACTGCACTCACAACCAAATCAATCAACAATCACAGCCAATCAGAAGAGAGTGTGGGCGGAGTCTCTCTGCAAGCGCACTGCACTCACAACCAAATCAATCAACAATCACAGCCAATCAGAAGAGCGTGTGGGCGGAGTCTCTCTGCAAGCGCACTGCACTCACAACCAAATCAATCAACAATCACAGCCAATCAGAAGAGCGTGTGGGCGGAGTCTCTCTGCAAGCACACTGCACTCACAACCAAATCAAAACAAAATCACAGCCAATCAGAAGAGCATGTGGGCGGAGTCTATCTGCAAGCGCACTGCACTCGCAACCAAATTGATCCAAAATCACAGCCAATCAGAAGAGCGTGTGGGCGGAGTCTCTGCAAGCGCACCGCACTCGCAATCAAATCAATCCAAAATCACAGCCAATCAGAAGAGCGTGTGGGCGGAGTCTCTTTGCAAGTGCACTGCACTCGCAACCAAATCAAAACAAAATCACAGCCAATCAGAAGAGCGTGTGGGCGGAGTCTCTTTGCAAGCGCACTGCACTCGCAACCAAATCAATCCAAAATCACAGCCAATCAGAAGAGCGTGTGGGCGGAGTCTCTCTGCAAGCGCACTGCACTCGCAACCAAATCAAAACAAAATCACAGCCAATCAGAAGAGCGTGTTTCCTTTCGTTTATTTTCAAAATCTGAGGTGGATTATCCATTGTCGCTTTTAGTACGGCTATAAAGATCAAGCAAAAGATTCAAACGCATTCAAATCTTTTAACATGAAATAAAGCACATCATCAGTACCTGACTCAGAGTATCATTGTCATACTTTATATGTTGTTGTTCCAGCCGTAAAGTTTGCAGAATTAGATACAGTTTCTAAGATACAATCTCTTGTCACTGTCTCGGCTCGTTAGGACAAAAACTGTGATTAACATGGAAAAGATGCCTTTTATCGCGTGTTGTGCCATTGCGTCTGATTAGGAAACAGTGTTAGTCGGGCTTTAGCCATCATATCATGAGAATATGTGATTTCGGACGCAGCCATTGTACATCCGCAGCTGTAATTGATTTCCCTTTTAGAATGACGAATACAGACTGCCACCTGCTGGTGTGGAGAGTTATTTCCTCTCACGCAGGCGTAGAATGTGTGTGCTAGGTGGCCGTAGCCTTGTTGTGTGTTTAAGCTCAACTTTTTGCCCAAAAATGTCCACCGGAGTCTACAATCCACCATCTAATCCAGCTTGATGGTTAGACCCTCCAAAAATGGCAAAAAAAGCCACATAAGGACCATAAAAGACTTGTGTGCTCATTTACGTGTATTCTTCTTTTGTGTAAGAAAGTCATTATGGGTGAACTACGTTTTTTCAAAGTTAAATAAAACAGATTATTGGAGTATGTTTTACGACAACAACTTTCTACTTAAAGATTTCATGTTTATTTCAGTGTGTTACTTGCTATTTCTTTGTAAGTATTTGTGAAATTTCCTAGAATTTTTTTTTCCAAGGTAAATCCTGTGGTTTAAGTCCAAATCCACTCTTTGTGTGTGTTCACTCATCACCCTTTTCCCTCCGTCTGTTTCTCTTTCCTGTTTCTCAGTCTCCTGTTCATCAGTGTCTTCCTCCTCCCCTCTTGCTCATCCTCGGGCTTGTTGTTGACCTCTCTCACAGTTAATAAAGTGCATCTCTCAGTCTGTTATCCCTGCAGCGAATACACACGTCCTCCAGTCGCTGCGGTGAGGTGTGGATGTCCGGGGATTTCCTTTCTAACGCCGAAAGTCCCACTTGTGGTTTATGGAGATTCTTTAAACAAGAATAAGCTCCAAAATATGTTCCTACATGCCACTCATTGTCTCCCTAGTGAAAGTCAGTATCTGTCTAGATAAACAATGCCGGCTGGTTTTGTGGATGAATATCATGAAAAACATGTCTGGGTCATATTTCGCTCCAAAATGAAAAGGAATATATATATATATACTGTGTGTGTGTGTGTGTGTGTGTGATAGAGAGAGATAGAGTGAGTGTGTGTGTGTGTGTATGTGCATATATGTTTGGCTATAAAAAAAAAAATGCAAAGTTTCACACGTGGGGACAGCCTGAAAGATATCAGATAGATCTGTCTCAGCTTTCAAAGAGTAAATATTACCCTAAAACACAACACTCCCATAATCACACAAACATCACACACTCTTTGCCTTACACCTCACACACACACCCACCCACCCAAACAGACACTACAACTGACATACAAAAATGTACATAAACACACACCCTCGTCCAAACACAGCACCAGCCCTCAAACACACAGAAAACCAGATCTAGGAAAAACAGATTCCTGCCTGAGTACACACACACACACACACTCACTGCAGGCACACTCACACACACTCACGCACACGCACACACACACACACTCACTGCAGGCACACACACACACAGTTTCTCCAGTCATTCCATGACAGGTACATTCTATTCATTAATTTAACAGATTCTTTAATACAAAGTGATTTACAAATGGGAAAAGGATACATTGCATTTTCCCGAACTCTTTCTTCTCCCTTTTCCCATCACCCATCAGCTTCTTTTAAACCCTTGTGTGAGTGGAAGTGTGCAGCTGTGGTGCAGCGGCTCCTCACGGGTTTGAGTCTCTACTCTCTCCCCAGTGACTTCCTGTCTCTCTGTACTGGGTCTAGCATATACCCCAAAACTGAGATAAAAGAACTGAATTTCTTTGAGCATTAAGACCATCTGAAGTTTAAACGTGTTTATATGTTGGACAGAATGACAGAATCATCATCTCTCTCTGGAGAATCCCTGAGTGTAAGTTAATAAAGCCCCAAATGAGCATTCAGGAGGAGCAACACTAGAACACAACTGAATGAAGAGCCACGTCCTTCACTCCTTCCTGCCTTTATTATTTCTGTGCATTCTGGGGGTTGAGTCTCATGCTCACGCCTCTACATCACAGAAGTGTTTACGCTATTCCACTTGAAACTAACGCATGTGTATGTGTGTGTGTGGCATTTGAAGGAAGTATGACAGCAGTATGACACATGAACAGATGCAGAACGAGGGAATAGAGTCCGACTGGTGTCCGGCTGGGGTTTGTTGACTCGTGCAGTTATTGTTGAGACTGCGAGGGCTCAGTTTACTCCGTCTCTCAATCACTGACTTCCTCCTGGAAATTACATGGACTCTCCCTTTCAGCTCTGCTGAAAATATGGATGGATTAGCAGATATTAAAAAGCACTGAAAGGAGGATTGTGCGTCTCATGTCTTGACCTTTTTCATGCAGTGAACGTTTGCTCTTTAAGAACCCATGAAATGCTCTGACATGCAGTTTCTTACCTGTCAAGGACAATGAAACCTTGTACTTTTTTTGTAAGACATTTTCGTATGTGAGATCGGTGTGTGTTGTGCATCATGATCTCAAGGTCGTGTAAGGTCAGCTGGTGAACAAATGGACATCACACATCTGCTAGTTTTATCCAAAACCCTCTTACATTTGCATTTCTCCACACTGTTGCTCCTTAAGAAACTCCATGTGTTGCTCACATAATCCCAGGTTGGGATAATCCTTTACAAAGTGGCATTCAAGTGAAATGTGCTGATAGTGTGGCTGTTTGGTTCCTGTTTTCTGCTGTAAATCCCTGCGGATCTGGAGCGTTTGGGGTCTGAGCGGGTTAACCAGTGGTCACTGCTGGATCTGAGTGAGCGAGTCATAGCACACGAAACACAGACCCAAAAGTTTTGGGACGCCTGCCTTTACATGCACATGAACTTTAATGTCATCCCATTCTTAATCCGTAGGGTTTAATATGGAGTTGGCCCACCCTTTGCAGCTATAACAGCTTCAACTCTTCTGGGAAGGCTTTCCACAAGGTTTAGGAGTGTGTTTATGGGAATTTTTGACCATTCTTCTAGAAGCACATTTGTGAGGTCAGGCACTGATGTTGGACGAGAAGGCCTGGCTCGCAGTCTCCGCTCTAATTCATCCCAAAGGTGTTCTATCGGGTTGAGGTCAGGACTCTGTGCAGGCCAGTCAAGTTCCTCCACACCAAACTCGCTCATCCATGTCTTTATGGGCCTTGCTTTGTTCACTGGTGCGCAGTCATGTTGGAACAGGAAGGGGCCGTCCTCAAACTGTTCCCACAAAGTTGGGAGCATGAAATTGTCCAAAATGTCTTGGTATGCTGAAGCATTAAGAGTTCCCTTCACTGGAACTAAGGGGCCAAGCCCAACCCCTGAAAAACAACCCCACACCATAATCCCCCCTCCACCAAACTTTACACTTGCCACAATGCAGTCAGGCAAGTACCGTTCTCCTGGCAACCGCCAAACCCAGACTCGTCCATCGGATTGGCAGAGAGAGAAGTGTGATTGGTCACTCCAGAGAACACGTCTGCTCTAGAGTCTAGTGGCGGCGTGCTTTACCCCACTGCATCCCACGCTTTGCATTGCACTTGGTGATGTAAGGCTTGGATGAGCTGCTCGGCCATGGAAACCCATTCCATGAAGCTCTCTACACACTGTTCTTGAGCTCATCTGAAGGCCACACGAAGTTTGGAGGTCTGTAGCTATTGACTCTACAGAAAGTTGGTGACTTCTGTGCACTGTGACCCTCAGCATGCGCTGACCCCGCTCTGTGATGTTACATGGCCTACCACTTTGTGACTGAGTTGCTGTTGTTCCCAATTGCTTCCACTTTGTTATAATACCACTAACAGTTGAGCGTGGAATATTTAGTAGTGAGGAAATTTCACGAATGGACTTATTGCACAGGTGGCAACCTATCACGGTACCACACTTGAGTTCACTGAGCTCCTGAGAGCGACCCATTCTTTCACAGATGTTTGTAGAAGCGTCTGCATGCCTAGTGCTTGATTTTATACACCTGTGGCCATGGAAGTGATTGGAACACCTGAACTCAATGATTTGGAGGGGTGTCCCAATACTTATGGCAATATAGTGTATTAGTGACCCACATGTCCTGAAGCTGTTTGCAGAGCTGAATGTCTTTAAGCTCTTCTGTAGACTTTTAGCAAGTTGTTTATGTTGTGTAAACAAACCCTTAGTTATTAACTCTAACAGCTGTAGTATTGTGCTCGATAGCATGCTGTGCTGAAATGACATTTGAAACATTTTTGAAAAAATCCATCTTTTTATATACTAATTACACGCAATTAAATCATATTTTCACTATTCACCCTGATTTCTTCACACATCACATGTCTGGTATTTCATGTCACTGTTGTGTCTTTTAAGCTTTACTCAGGGTAAAACTGTTGGTTGTAGTGGAAGCGACGGCACATCTGTGTAACATGTGTAAATCTTTTTTACACTAAATACTTTTTGTTCATAAAATCATCACTATGTTATAAGTCATATTTTACAGACTTTCATAGTTTAAGATTGAAGGTCTGGCTCTGAGACGAGAGTAAAACAATAAAATCTGCACATACAAGGCATTTAAAAAAAAAAAGTTTTAATGTGACCTTCATGTAACAAAAAGAAAACTGTTGAAATCTATGTCCTAAAAATCAAAATCAGACATAAAAGTGGTAGTTGAAGAAACAGCCAGTACTAGTATCCCACACTTTTATGGTGCCAGGACTTGGGTTTGTATCTGAGCCAGTTACAGTATGTAAAACGTGTTTTGCAAAGATGTTGTGATATCCCATCAGCACCTGCTGGTTCTCACACAGGATAACAGTTCAGCCGAACACATGCTGCAGGCGGCTTGTAGCGTGTGCTGCCTAAACGAGATGGACGTGTGCTTTATAAATCCCTGTAGCAGGAATCAGAAGCTTTATCAGGTGTGTGTGTGTTCCTCTGCCACAGGAAGTGAGACGGTGAGGAAATGCCTCGGCACAGGAGGAGGTGTGTGTACTTGTGTTGACAGGAATCAGAGCGTGAATGAAGAGGATTTGCCTGCGGTTTCAATAGAACAGAATTAGCAGCGTTCACATGACTGCATGAGTTCAGGACAGACAAAACGGCAGAACAGGCTAGACCTGTCTTTAGGAGCTGGAAACACACACACACACACAGATCTTTTTTTGTCTTTGAGTTTGTTTTGAGCACACATACAGCTCTAATTTAATGCCATTGTGCATGTCATCTTAGGTTTATATAAGCAAATGCAGAACGGTGGCTTCGCTGAGGGTAAAATCATACTTTGAGTGTGTGCCGTCATCAATCATCATGTGATGTCAGTTTGTAGTTTTCATCATATCTGTTGCTTTAAACTCAAGTGCTGTCAATCAGGAGTATGGTTAATGTCTTGTAGTTTGTGTTCGTCTGCTTTTTCGTGACTCTTGTGCTGGAAACACCGCTCAGGTATCAAAGGCAGAGAGGTGTGCTGCTTTGAGGTCAAAGGTCACCGGCGTGTTGTTTAAACACTCAGTGGGTGTAGTTTCAGCTCATGCGAAAGTGGAGCCAATTCAGAGCCAACTTTAAATATGACAGTAAATCAAAGTCTATTTGTTGTTGTTTATACAATTCAATTTATACATTTTTTCATAATTTACAAAGTGTTATGTAGGGCGCGATGTGGAAAACACGGACGGAATCGCAGAATCCAATCATGAAAAACGGAATTTACTGTATAACGCGGAATTTCATGGAATTTGTCATTTTTTTTATGAATTCATAAAAAGAAGGTCAGTACACTTAAATCAAATCCTGATATAGACTAGTGTCTGTGAATATTAAACCACAAAAAATAAGAATCCTGCATGTTCGGCGTGTCTCTGTGTGTTTCATTTACCACACACACACACACACACTGAAGCACGCATGACATTCGTGGTGCTACCTCACTATATGAGGACATGAACACATAAATAATAATATTATTATTAAAACTTAATTTTTTAAGGAATAATCACAATTTTTCTTCCATGTTTTAATTTTAACAGTAAAGCTCAGTTGTGCAGCACTTTGCTTGACAAAAAAGTTTAATTTCATATAATTAAAATATATTAAATGAATGTTTTATGCCTTCATTTGATTGCCAGAAAATTAAAATACAGAACACAGAATTTCTGAAAAACAAAAAAACAAAAAAAAAAACATTTCATAGAATTGATTCTTAATTCATTGATTATTAAATCATTGAATATTAAAATTTAATTAAACCATTAAAATGGAATACAGACAACTTAAAACAGAAAACACAGAATTTGGTAAAAATAAAATGGAATTTGAGAAAAAATAAATAAATCATATTTCATAGTGCCCTAAAAATGTAATTTTTAAATTTTTTTTAAACTTTATTTAACTAATAAATTATTGTTAAATTGTATACGTTTCATGATTTCAATTAATTAGACATGCTCTACTACTGAAATTTAATCCCCCAAAAAAAACGGAAAAAAAAAATTTCAAACTGCGAGCTTTATGCTTTCTAACCTTAAATCCACTTTTTTTTCTTTGTTGCAATTATTCTACTTATTGTACATATAAAATACTAGAAATTAAATCAGCACTCCCATGTTCATAATTGTCACCACAATGTCAACCATTGTAACAGATGTTCACATCTACCAATGTCTATACAATGTGTCTATATTTTAAATATAATTACTGTAGTAATTATGTTGGAATTACTCTGTTGTGAATGATATATTTTCCATTTGAGGCCCTGAGAGACTCTCTGCACGGCCCTGTACACTGGATTGATGTACTTCACGAGGCCTCAGAGTTCAGCATGAACCCCCACCTTCTGTTTAATGGTGAGATTAGTAACATGATTAACACAAGTCATTAAATCAGAGGACAGATAGTATAATGTAGGACACGCAAAGAGCCGCTGAATGCATGCGGAGCCTCCCGGATCGTTGCACACGAGCGACCAGCACACACTGCTAATGAGAGCCACACAAAGGGCTTGAGTGTGTGTGTAATTAAGGCTGATTAGGTGATGAAGGAAGGGCTGGTATAGTGACACAACGACTGTGGCTCTTCAAAGAGACGAGATGAGCGCTGGACTCAAGCTGAGAGCAGAGACTGGACCATGAGGTCCAGAGCTCCTCTCCTCAATTTTTTGTTTCTCCATCCTCCCATCAGCCTCTGGATAGTGGCGTCTGCTCCTTCAGTCTGAACCCAGTCTGTCCTGAAGATCTAGTTTCCATCACACTTTCAGAAGCTCATACCCCTACTCCTGTATTTCCTTCTGATGCCGGGGCTGTACGCTGGGATGGTGATAACTATGGTTTACTGCTATAACCTACTACTGAAAGAAAGCGGGCTTTATCCGGGGGCTTGTGGGCCCTTGTGTTGAGAGCTTTAGCTGGCAAGGGCCACTGTAGTGGATTGTTAAATAAAACATTCTGTAAAAGAAGAAATAAGGACTGGTGTTTTCAGACCTGTAGATAATTTGCTTTGTTCCGAAACAGGGACTTGATTTTGTTACAATGTTGCATTTTCTTCGTGGTTCAGTTCGCTTTCACAAGGCAACATTTCAAAGCGAACCAAAATGTTTATGCAAGTCACATGTGAGTAAATCTGTCTTCTCATTGGTCATAGTTTCCTCTACATCATCTATCAAGATGATTGACAAGTTCACTGCGCGGGCTGATTGTGGCTGTAGCTGTCATTCCTGCTCTGACTGATCAATTATATATATTTATACAACAGTTCTTTCTGGTTCTCGAATCTGATTGGCTGAGAGCCGTGCGATATTCTCCCAGTAACAGCACTGGGACCGTTTGTTTCACTCCGCTTGTGGCGACTGTCATGGCGGTCGAGCAATCCACCATTTAAAAAAAACTACTGTTGTTGTGTCACGAAATGTAGCTTTAAGAGTTTTTTAGGCGAGAATGTAGTTATTTAGACCTCAAATATGTGACTCATGTATAAACATAGCGCCTGTTTTACGATTTGTTCAGACGCTTTGGCAGATGCGAGCTCCAGGCTGTCAGTGGCCGTTCAGCGCTCGTGTACCCGCAGAGAACAGCTTCATCTCAGCCAGAATTTCCCGCTGGCTCTTACTGTATGTAGATAGTGGTTAAACAGATATTATTAATTTGGGGTATATCAAACGGGCAATCTTTGGTCTGATTAATCTATTACTTGTTCCAGAGAAACCGATTTGGGTTAAGGAAATATTTAGGTTATATTTAACTTGAATCCTGTACTAGAGCGCTGATTTTGTATGTTTGACTGAATTGTTTGCTTGTGTTTATTTCCTGTTGTCTTTTATAATGGCTATTGTTGTTAAATTAAATATTATTTTATGTAAATAATATGCCGTATTTGGTATTGAGAAAGGGTCCGTTAGTGATTATGAGATGGACTTCAGTGAAAGTTACATTATTACACCATTAGATGGTGGGAAAGACTGTCTTTATGAGTGAGTCTAGTCAGAATTAGGAAGTTGTTTTAGCACTGTCGTGGGAAATCCCTTGACTTTTAAAGGTTAAGGAAAACTATCGCTTTCCTCAGCGGACTCACTTGTGCCTTCTAAGGCTGGCCACACACTGGCTGCGTGGCGTGAGCTGTTGTGTGTCAGCTGCGTGGCGTTTTCTATGTCTTTGCACACCAGAAACGTGTCTGACGCGGCGCTGCTGCTGCTAGGCTATCTCTGGACATAGGCGCCGACAGACCGGTCTACATTTGGACGACAACAATTTCAACTGTTATCACACATCTTTTTAAACTCTGAAAAACGTCGGCAGTATTGACGGCAAAATAGGCTACAGAATATTTCGTTCTGTATTGACAGGTGCAATATTTGAAAATCGATAATTATTAAAATTTTTTTAAATTACAATTATATCTGCAATTATGTCAAAACCTAGAGACTTTCAAACATCAAAATGTCATTTATTAATATGTATTTGTGTCAAAATGACATATAAACATCTTTTCCTATTCTATTTTGCCTGGAAACGCTTCCAACATGCTTGCGTGTCGTGTGAAAAATAGGCGTCGGTTCTATTTCTAGCATGCACGCGTTTTCGGCGCCTGAGATGCACGTGTCACGCAGGCAGTGTGCAAGCTCTAACCTGTTAACATGGGAGCCGAAATAAAAACGGACATGCCACGCAGCTGACACACTCACGCTTCCCACGCAGCCAGTGTGTAGCCGGCCTAACTGTTGTAATATCACATTACCTACAGCCGAATCACAGCCGTGCACAGCGTTTTTGCAATGCACGAAATTACACAAGATGAAGATGAAGAGGTGCTCTTTGGTTTTCAACCACAAAAAACTGAAACTGAACTGCTCCAAAGTTTGTTTTCAGTCGGGGTGAGGCCACCTCGTTCAGCCGATCTCAGAGCGATTGTCGTGTTCATATATGCCTAAACGAACCGAACTACGGGAGAAAACTCACCAGGTTCTGAAACAAACGCTCCAAACGAGCCAGGTGTGAAAAATGTCCTATACTGTCCAAAAGTTTGGGGTCTGTAAGATTTTTAAGACTAGGCCATGACTGGGCTCATAAAGCCAATAAGTTTGCACATGGGGTGAATGTGATTTCATCAACATTCCAATCAACCAATCAGATTTGAGCGTCAAGTTTACAGTTTATGTCAAGTTTAGGTTCTATATCAGTGTTATTCAACTATCATTTCCCTCTGATTTTAGCCATAAGTTGGGTAGGGTTAGGTTTAAGGGTAGGGATATGGTTTATATGGATATCAACACAAGATGTTGATTTAGGAACATGTCTTACTTGGCAAAATCACGGTGACTATGCACATGGATGGGCGAAAAAAGTTGTGACATAACTATCACCAAAGTACTGTTTTTCAATACAGAGAGAACAGTGGATGTTAAAAGGACAGTTAAGATGTTACAGCTGAAAAACACTCATCCATGCTGTTCAACCATTGTAAACTTATTACTGTACAATCTGTGTTTGTTGGAAGATGAGTCAGTATAATAGTCTGTGGTAATGAAGATCATCCCACTGATGCTGTCAATAGATTTTGTTTCCTTTAAATGTGTTTGCTCATCAGCAGTGTTTCACATTGAAAGGCTGATGGGATGTTAATGGTTGTGTTAAGAATGACAAATGTTTGCAGTTGCTGAATTTATTTGGCTTGTAATTAAGTCAAGATTAATAATGAGTGTAGGTTTATCACTTACATAAGGCTTATAAATCATTGTAATTGTCCTAGACAAAAGTAAATTTAAACAACCTCCTATTTGTTTCTACACTGACGGTGTGTGTGTGAACCAGAGATGTCTATGTAACACCTGGAGAAAGCGACTGACGTTAAAAGGCATTAGACCATTGATCTAAGTGCCCTTCAAAAAATGATCTGGTTGCTGTAATATAATTAAATATTTGTGACATACACTACTGTTCACTACTAAACATACTAATTAACATACACTAATAAAGTTTGGGATCGGTGAGATTTTTTTATGTTTTTGAAAGAAGTCTCTCTTTGGTGAGTCTTCTCACCAAGGCTGCATTTATTTGATAAAAAATACAGTAAAAATTGTATTATTGCGGTTTTCTATGTGAATATCTAGTAAAGTGTCATTTATTCCTGTGATCAAAGCTGAATTTACAGCATCATTACTCCAGTCTTCAGTGTCACATGATCCTTCAGAAATCATTCTATTATGAGGATTTGATGCTCAACAAACATTTATGCTTATTATCAATGTCGAAAAAAGTTGCGCTGCTTAATATGTTTGTGGAAGCCGTGATGCATTTTTTCCCAAGATTCTTTGACTAGAAAGTTCAAAAGAACTGCATTTATTTGAAGAATGTCTTTACTGTGACTTTTGATCAACTCAATGTCACAGTCCTTGCTGAATTAAGATTACTGACCCAAACGGTAATGTATGTGCTGCAAAAGATTTACCCCGAGAAAGGTGTAGTAACAGTGTCTACCAGCAGGGGTTAACTGGACCATGCTAAAAAGCCAAACCTTGACCCCTCGTGTTACTAAAGAGCCTAATTACATCTTGTTGGCATCCTGAGCTCTTTATTTCATCTCGTATGAGGTGTCGTGCGTCTCCGTCACATGTGTGCGCTGCAGTTGTTGCCAGAGACCCTCTGCGCTTCTCAGAATCTGCTTCCTGTCGCCACACAAACCGCTCACGGCTGCCTTCCTCTTCCCTCTGAGCTCTTCAGCAGGAAGGAGATAGGAAACAAAGAACCCACTTCCTGTGCTGGACGCCAACATTCCGGACAATGGAGAAGGAAATGCTTGGTAACTAGAGGGGCACGGAGTAGTCCGCTGTCCCAACTTTCCATCAATCTCTCATTGTCCACTGGCCTTTCAGTCTTTGTTGTTAGTTTATTACGCTTCGGTCAGTGTTTTTCTAGTATTAGGGACCCAATGGGATCGGCCTCTTCAATCAAAGTCGTCTTTGCAGACGTTAACATGCTGTCACTGCACCTCAGCCCAGATTTGATATGACTCATCAATCCTGCACTGTTTCAAACCCGACCCCTTGTGCTAACCGTCACGTGTGTGTGTGTGTGTTAGGGGAGGCAGTCACCATGGAGACCCTCCAGAAAGAGGGGGAAGGGGACCAAACAGAGAGGCGCAGATGCTTTAACTCTGTGTTTAAATCAACACCATAAAAATCCTGCGGGATCCAGATCCCATTCCTCTCTGGGACAATGCGTGTGGCCGGCTGAGACGCCACTGGACGTGATTCATGCTCTCGGCCCCCTTCAGCCCGTCTCAGATGGGTTTGATCGCTCAAAGACCGCAGCCTCCCTCCGGACCCCTCTGGCCCTTCAAAAGCATTCTGAGGTCTGCCAGAAACAAGGCCAGGTGGACCCACGGGAGCGACAGGGAGAATATTGGCATATTGGAAAACACTTTACTCACATTGTAGAAAAGCAATGTGATGCTTTAGACAAGATGTATGGCAGAGGAGAGTTTGAAAACTGGCTTGACACTGACAACTGATTCTGAGTATTTAAAAAATGGAACTGAATGATTTCCAAAGTTCTATCAGCAGTTCTTGAACACCATATTTAACGGCGTACTAAAATAGTCTGACAGGGTTTTCTTGCACTGATGAATCTCTACGGGAATAATTATTGAGTTGTGCGCTTGTGTCTCAATCGAAGTACAGTAAAAAAAATTAATTGACAACACATCTTTCTATTACGTTATCCATGTTGGTTGATTCACAAACCAATTACTCTTATGAGCTGGGTCTTTTAATGAAATGGTCAAAACGAATGAGTATGAGAAATGAGAAATGAGTCACAGACAAACTCTGACTCACTGAACATCCAACTCAACCTCAAATCATTACTTTCATCATGTGTGACTCCAAATAAACCAAGAATTGTGTTGAGCTTGAAGTTTGTGAAAGTAAAATCAGTGTAAATACTGACTGGTTGTTCATATGACAATATGTACCCTTGTGAAAAAGAAGTACACTTTAGCATACTTTTAAAACAAGTGGTTATTATGGAAATACTATACTTTAAAAGAAGTACTTAAGTGCAAACTGAACGTAATGTTTTCGTATGCTTAATTGCATATTAATGTATTATAGTTTACATTACATTAAATGCAATCAGCTGAACTTTTATGACCCACTTAAGTAGGACTTAAGTCCATCTTTCATTTCATAATTACTTCTATTGTCTTTGAAATATGGTTAAAGTTACTGCTGAATGTACTGACAAGCATTTATGATAAACTAAAATACACTTTAATGTAATTTCTATTGAAACTTGTATATCATGTATTTAAATATATTTTTAATTACACGTTTATGAAGATGAAGTTGCAATTTAGTACATTTAAAATATATTAACTATAAATGTAAAGTTGAATAGCACTACAGTTAAAATGATAATCAAGTACTTTACATGTGCTTTAGTATGTTAGTCGACATATCAAATTAATTAACAAAAGATTAAAACAATGATTTAAAATGTACTTTATAGTAAAACTTAATTTGACATTATTACAAAGTGCACTTTTTAAAAGTGTACTTAAGTAATGAAAGTGTCTCTCTTTAAGTGCACTTAAGTGGCCTTTTATTTCATTAACATTAAATTATCTGCAAGTACAGTTTTTTAAAAATATGCTTTTAAGGTTTAAAGTACACCACAGTGCAAGTGTGCATTCAATGCACTTCTCTTTCACAAGGGTAGTTAATATACGTAACGTTTAGTATTTTAGTACCATTAGCTTCCTCAAAGCGGAATCATAAGGTGGAATCGGAAGTAGAATCATTGAACACTTTACGATTCCATCCATAATAGTGGCTTTGGCCTCTGTTTACTAGCCCTGCTCCATTTCCTTCTCAGTGTGCAGAAGGTAAGCAGAAACGCAAGAAAAACAATGCCTCGTGAGGTTTTCCTTTCAACGCCCCACTCACTCCTGACTTCCATCCTCTGTGCTGTTTTTAGCCAGCCTGTTTTTTCCCGCAGAACTTCAAGAGTCAAAGTCAGTTGTCATGTCAGAGAACAGCAGGAGGAAGTGGAGTGACGACACAGAGAGTCGTGAACTCTGTACAGCCATTCACACACAAGACTCTTCTCCCCGAAGAGCGCTTAGCAATCACATGTTATGCTTGAGCGAGTGCTCTGGATGTCTTGAGAATATAATCAGTCAAGCAAGAGTGTGTCCTAAATTGTGTCGGATTTGAAACTTTTTGTGAATATGTGACACTTCATTTTATCAAAGTGAATGATCTGTCATCTCTAGCTTTGTATACATACATTTTCAAACAGGTGTTTAACTTCAATTTCCTTATGTTGAATTTGTGTTGGGCTTGGTTGTATTGTCTGGTCGGTGACTATGATGTATCTGTTGAGGCTGTCTAAAGGTTATCTCCATCTGCTGACGTTACACACATACACACTTGAGCGGTTCCTCAGTCAGATCTTGTTGTATGCTCTTGTCCAATGGAGTGGAGCGACCTTCACATTCCAGAGTGATGTCACACCTCTGAAGGGCCGGATGTGTCCAACCGCTGTGAGCTCAAGCTCCCTCAGGTACACGCTCTACCTCGTTGTCAAACTGTGTGTTTGTATTAATATGAGTAGTTCATGTAAAAAAGGAAAATCTGTCATTTCCTCACACTTGTGTTGTTCCAGACCTGCATGACTTTCTATCTTCTGCAGAACACAAAAGATGTTTTGCAGAATGTCTAGGCTGCTCTTTTTTTACATACAACGAAAGCAGGCAGTGACCATTTTCACAAAAAGTACAAAAAAACAACATACAGTGGCCAAAAGTGATGGACAATTGAAATCTTCACCCTTGATTCAAATATTATTAAAAATATGTTAAAGATTTTGTAAGAATATTGCGTAATTGTGCTTGGAGTCGATTTGTGATAATATTTTATTTGTGATAATGCAATGAAACATGACAAATTGTGTCATACAAAGAAATTATGAACATGCAAAAACGAGAGAATCTACGAAATATTAGTAATTGATTATGTTTGAGTCAATGTATGCTTTTTCCTGAACCTTTTGTTTTTCTGTGCATTTTTTTTTTTTTTGCATAGTAAAATAAAACCTGTCGCTGTAGTTTGTCTTTTCATTCATTTTGTCAGATAAATACCTTAAACAAGTTGTGTTTTGTTCTTCCCTCCTATTTAACATATTTAAAAATATCAAATATTTTCCTCATATTTTGAAGGTTTAATCAAACTTGTAGGGTCATTAAAAACAAATACCTCTACTGTAAGTATCATAAAAGTATTATACTGTATATGTGTAACCCACATTAAAATATTGTTCAAATAAGTATAAATAAATAAATAGGTAACTGCAATAATTCATAATATTATATTATAAAAGATAATATAATATTTCATAGTGCATAAGTAATTAAGAGTTTAAGAAAATTTGAATAAAAATAAGCCTATAAGAAATTGTATTGACGCTTCCCCTTTAAGAGAATCACTCGCGTACAAGCGAGAGAGCATGGCAGAAGCAGAGAGAAGCGTAAAGATTAAAACAAGATTAACGAGTGAAATAACTCATTAATAAGTTGATGTAGAGACCCTAAAAGATAAAATTATAAAATAGTATAATTAGGTCAGGGACCTAAAGGAAAAATATTTGAGTGGTTTTGGTCAGGTTTTAAACACCAAGTTAGTGGAAAAAAGAGTTAACTCAGGAGATAAGTAAACCATAAATAGATATAACGTATTAATTAACTTTTACCAACTAGCAAATTAACCTAAACAGATTATCCAACCCGGGTGGAGCCACCAAACGAACCTATTTCTAACCTAATTTCCAACTATTTCTATAATAAAGGGAGTTTACCTTTATTACTTACTTTTTGTTATCTGCAGGTTTCTCTAACAATCTGAATAACTGGTAAATGTATTATTTGTCTATTTACAGTAAATTGCAGTAAATATCTAGTCTATCAAGTGCTACATAAAATTGGCGAGCCAACCAGGAGATACAACTCACTATATTCCAAGTCTTATGATAGCTTTGTGTGAGAAACAGAATGAAAACGCTAACCTCTCAAATCTCATTGGCACAACATTGGCAGTGAATAAATGGTCTATTTTTTTGTGTAAAGTAGGTCCAGTGTTCAGTGTTAAGTCACAGTCAGATTAGCTACATTTCGCTGGCAAAAAAGGTCCATTGTCTTTTGTCAATAGTGTAGTGATGGATGAAGCATGTGTAGAAGTCACTTTCAAACCTTGCAGATTTCTGTTGGTTAATGCAGCAAATTCGCATGAGTAACTTCAAAATCTTTATGGGTAAATCCTAGCGTGAAATTCCCATTCTTGTGGATTCCTCTTTAAAACATCTGGTTTTGATGTGTGAAGATTTGCTGAAAAACAGTAAAAGTTTTCTTGATCTGTTTGCAGTGTGGCTCCAGAAGACAGTGTGTTTGGTAGGAGACACATAGAAGAGATACACAATAATCTGACTTTGATTGTGACTTTAACAGCACACAAACACACATCTGTACTTTCTTCCTTTCACTCTCTGTGTTCTTAAAGTGACAGCTGCCATTTCTGAGGCACAGGTGTTGAACTAGAACATGGTTACGGTCAATACACTTGTACTCTCTGTACCTGACACAAGGAAGTATCCATGGTATGTTAGCTTTCACTTGCCTTTTCTTTGGCCTGGGAGCAGTTTGCAAGATGACTGTTGTGCTCTGACTAATGACAGCTAATTTCTAAAATTTTAAATCAACATAGCTTGATTTGAGTGGACTGTAACAAGTCTAGGTTTTTGTTTTTGTTTTTTTACAACAAAAAGCAAATAAGATTGCATAGCAGCGCCAAAGAACTTCCCTTATTAAAAAAGAAGTGCATTTAATTGCATTGAATGTGCACTTGTAGTGTACTTCAAATCTTAAAAGTATATTTTTAAAAAACTGCAAATACTTGTTGATAACAAAATATTAATATTCAGAGCCGTGGTCACTTTGAACTGTCCTTATGAAAAGTGCTTTGTAAAGGGTAAAGCTCTCTTAAAAGTTAAACTTGAAGAACTAGTAGACCATCCTAACACATGCCTGTGTTGTGTTCTTCTGTAATTAGATGCCCATAAGGGTGAATATAAGGATACCTGCATATCACAGCATTATCTGTTTATAAAGTCAACATATGTGTCATTATTATTATGGCTCTGTAATAACAGTGTCCTCTGCCTCAGATGAAGGTTTAATCAGTCTCCTACTGTTAACTACGGGCTGTTTCAGGTTAACTAGCGACCCTGTTTTGGCAGCGGCTCATTCAGGTGCGTTTGTGAATGAGCGAGTCACAGCAGAAAGGGTGGAGAAGAAGAGCGAGAGAGAGAAAGCCAGCGGGGAGAGGCGTGGTGCGTCCTGGGCTCTGTGGCACTCTGGTGCCACCTATTGAAAATGTTATTAACTCTACAAGGTTTCTGGCGTGGCTGAAGGGGATGTGTTGTACAAATGCTGCGCGGCTGACTCGTTTTCAGGGGAGAGGATGGCTTAGGTTTTCAAACACTCCATCAGAAAAGCATGCTTTGATTTTCGGACACACAGAGGCAGACCTCCCACACGAGCATGTGTTTTAAAGTGTGTGTGTGTCAGTGTGTGTTGAGTCATTAGCAGCAGAGACTGGTCTGTCTCAGCAGGGTATCAAGGTTTATGAAACAGCTGTGTGACAAGATGGATCAGCCCTTAATGAGCTGCTACCACACACACACTAGTATCACTTATAAGACTGGTAACTTGACTCCGTACTAATTGTTAACAGAAATGTCTTGGCTGGAAACAGGGCAGAGTATGACTAGCACTAAATAGTGTGCAGTATGTGTACTAAGAAGAGAGAAGATTTTCTGTATGCCTCAAATCACTGGATGACTTGATCATACTGCACTGTTAATGTATCCCAACACAACCTTCTATTAATTTCAAAAATACAGTAAATATTATGAAATATTATTATAATGTAAAACAGCTGTAAAATATAATTTATTCCTGTGATCAAAGCTGAATTTATCATCATTACTCCAGTCTTCAGTGTCACATGATCCTTCAGAAATCATTCTAATATGAGGATTTGATGCTCAAGAGACATTTATGATTATCAATGTTGAAAACAGTTGTGCTGCATCAGATATCTGACGAAATCGTCATACATTTAATTTTCCTGTTTTTTTTGATGAATAGAAATTTCAAAAGCAAAGCATTTATTTGTAAAATGTATAAAGACCGTGATGACGTGTTACATTTTAAACAGGCCCTTGCTTATGTATCGTCACTCTTACTATGATAGCCGTTGAGGGACTTCATGAGCATCTGAATTATTGATAGCGCTTAGTAGCCGGAGGAGAGGTGTAGAGGAGAGACGGCCCATCTGCTGGATCCGTCTCCCTTCATCCAGCAGGAAAGAGGAGGAGTAGAGGAGAGATCTTCATATCTGCTCTTTGTGTCTGGGCTGCTTTTCATTATGTCTCTGTTACAAAACCTGAACCTGCTCTCTGAGGCAGCGTCCTCATGAGTGACTGAGTTAGGAAACAGCTCTACACACACACGCACACACACACACAAAAACTGAGTCCAATATAGTTCAACATTAGCAAAACAATAGAGCCCCTGGAGTAACAGCAGAATATTCCCACGAGAAACTTGATGTACATAAACCTGTATTTCCTGTTTGTATTGTCAAAAAATGTCAGGGCTCCGTTCAAAACACATACATATCCAATTTAGTCATTTTTTTCTGTTTTCCACTGTTCCATTTTAATTCAAATATATTTCAACATTTCCCTTGCTTTGAACGCTATCTTGGGTTTCATTTTTACTGAGCTCATTGCAGTGCATTATGGGAGGGGTCTGTGGAAAAATACATAAAAAATAAATCAAATTTAAGGTTTAAAATCAAATGAAAGTAAGAAAAATATAATGTATACTGTTAAAAAAAACACTAAAATAAATGTTTTATGTATGTTTATTTGGAATTTCACCAAATAAAATCCTTTGTAAATACACTTTTTAAAAATTATATATGCAAAATCAAAACTTACAGTGACACCAAAAAAAAGAATGGAAAGAAACAACCTTCAAATAGTAATACCAACCTAAAAATAAACAAATAACTCCTAACTCTAACTTAATAATAATAAACTACCAACAAGACAGACAGCATCTCTCCCACAGCAAACCCTAATAAAATAAATACGTTCAATTTTACAGATTTAAACATTATTGCAGTTTAATTATTTTATATCACCAATTGTTTAATCCAATTGACAGATAAGATACAAAAATGGCATGCAAACTTTTTTCACATTATTATAACACACATTTATAACATTTTGTTTTTCACATGCATTATTAGGTCTTTATATATAAATAAATTGCTGCCTTTATATTTTAGGAAGGGGTCCCCTGTCTTCGGAGTCCATGGCATCAAACTGTTTATGAATTATGAGATCATATTCTCCACACAGGCGGCATAATTAAGATGCCTAGTGTACGGTTTGGAGCAACCCTCGTGTTGGGAGCTGTAAATGCTGCATAGGTAGGAAATCCATTGGGTTTTGGAACAGATTATGTGATAAAAGATATTTCAAAGCTGCAGCTACTAAAATGTGTCTTACTTTATCTCTCTCAGTGTAATTTGGCAGAGGGATGAATCAGTTCTTCCTGCACAGTCACAGTCTCCATTGTCCTCCTCAGACACACACACACACACACTGCAATCTACACACACACACACGTCTGGTTTACTATCTTTGTGGGGACTCTCCATAGATGTAATGGTTTTTATACTGTACAAACTGTATATTCTCTCCCCTTAACCTACACACACACACACACACACACACACTAACCCTACCTCTAAACCTACCCATCACACACACATTCACACTAACCCTACCCCTAAACCTACCCATCACACACACACACACATTCACACTAACCCTACTCCTAAACCTACCCATCACACACACACACACACACATTCACACTAACCCTAACCCCTAAACCTACCCATCACACACACACACGTTCACACTAACCTTACCCCTAAACCTACCCATCACACACACATTCACACTAACCCTATCCCTAAACCTACCCATCACACACACACACACTAACCCTACCCCTAAACCTACCCATCACACACACACTCACACTAACCCTAACCCCTAAACCTACCCATCACATACACACACACACACACACACACACTCACACTAACCCTACCCCTACCCCTAAACCTACCCATCACACACACATTCACACTAACCCTATCCCTAAACCTACCCATCACACACACATTCACACTAACCCTACCCCTAAACCTACCCATCACACACACACACACACACACATTAACCCTACCCCTAAACTTGCCCATCACACACACACACATTCACACTAACCCTACCCCTAAACCTACCCATCACACACACACATTCACACTAACCCTACCCCTAAACCTACCCATCACACACACACATTCACACTAACCCTAACCCCTAAACCTACCCATCACATACACATTCACACTAACCCTACCCCTAAACCTACCCATCACACACACATTCACACTAACCCTATCCCTAAACCTACCCATCACACACACATTCACACTAACCCTACCCCTAAACCTACCCATCACACACACACACACGCACACTCACTGACCCTACCCCTAAACCAACCCATCACACACACACACATTCACACTAACCCTAACCCCTAAACCTACCCATCACACACACACACACACACATTCACACTAACCCTACCCCTAAACCTACCCATCACACACACACAGAGACACATTCACACTAACCCTACCCATCACACACACACACACACATTCACACTAACCCTACCCCTAAACCTACCCATCACACACACACACACACACACACACACACACACACACAGAGACACATTCACACTAACCCTACCCCTAAACCTACCCATCACACAAAACTTTCTGCATTTTTACATTTTCAAAAAAAATCATTCTGTATGATCTATATGCTGTTTTCACTCTCACACACACACATGCTCATACAGTGTGTTTCCTCTGACCTCCACTGCATTGCAGTCATAAAGAGTGATTTGTGTGTAGTTATGTGGGAGCGGAAGAAGCTGTGTGAAACGAGAGAGAGAGGGGCAGATGAAGAGGGTTGAGGGGTTATGAGTGTGTTTGTGGATCATATTCCCTCTGAGGTCACAGCAGTTCACGTCCACCAACTGACCCTCACTTTAAAGCTGAAGTGTGTCGATTCTGTGCTGCCGGCATCAAAAAAACAGGATTTCAAAAATAATGACTGTTTTCAAACCGGTTTCCTGAACACACTCCCATCTGTCATTGGCCAGACAAACAGAGAGCCTCAAATGCCCTCAGCAGGAGTTTTTGGGTGAAAATATATAACATATAAAATAAAATAAAATAAAATAATAATACTTCTATTCAGTAAGGACGCGTTAAATTGATCAAAAGTGACAGTAAAGACATTTATAATGTTACAAAAGATTCTATTTCAAATAAATGCTGCTCTGTTGAACTTTCTATTCATCAAAGAATCTTGAAAAATAAAATGTATGACAATGTTTCCACAGCAATATGAAGCAGCACAACTGTTTTCAACATTGATAATAATCATAAATGTGTCTTGAGCAGTAAATCCTCATACTAGAATGATTTCTGAAGGATCATGTGACACTGAAGACTGGAGTAATGATGATAAATTCAGCTTTGATCACAGGAATAAATTACACTTCACTATATATTCACATAGAAAACAGCTGCTTTACATTAGAATAATATTTCACTGTTTTACTGTATTTTGATCAAATAAATGCAGTCTTGGTGCGCAGAAGAGACTTCTTTCAAAATCAGACACCGACCTCATACTTCTGAAAACCTCTTACTTTTGAACGGTAGTGTATGTGCTTAAACTATATCCCCAGCTTGAGAAACAACATAATGTTTGTTTGTGCTGTGTGTGTGTGTGTTTAGACAGTCTGCATCTCATTAGGATCTGTTTGTATATTTTTACATTCCATTTTGTAACTGTGTGTGTGAATGTGTCTCAGTGTGCTCAGTTCCTGTGTGTTATTCAGACAGATGGTAGTGTGGTTTAGGCCGGTGGTCTTCCGGCCCCAAACCTGGTGAGGCCAGCCTGTCACACGGCAGACCAGCTGTGTGCGTGTGTGTATGTTCTGTGGAATCAGTCATACACACCTGCCTACATGTTTTATGTCTCAGTTGTAGGTGTATGTAAATATGAGCTGAAGCCCCTAAATAGAGTCAGGCGTCTATATTGGTTTCATCTATGTAATCACTGCTCTCTCTCTCTCTCTCTCTCTCTCTCTCTCTCTCTCTCTCTCTCTCTACCATCAACCATTGTTGTCTCTTCTATTAGATGCTGTTTTAGTGAGCACCTGCATTCTGTGTATTTACACTGGTTTCAGAAATATTTGTATATATTTTATAAGTGAGTTTATTACACACTGGAACATTTCACCCGGCGAACTGAATGAATGCAGTGTGTTTGAGCACTTAACTGCATGTTAATTGCGTTTACATTAAAATTCATTATAATTTAAATTTATTTTAAATGCACTTCAGCTCACTAATGTTGTTTTCTGTAATCACAGTTTTTTGAACATACTTCTAAGTTTTGAAGTACACTGCAAGTGCACATTCACTACAGTTAAGTGCACTTCTTTTCACAGGGGTGAACATGAATGGTGAAGATGATATTGTATGGAATATACATACTGTAGCAGCTCAGGGCACAGACAGTGTCACAT
This sequence comes from Coreius guichenoti, assembly GCA_039654105.1. Lineage (NCBI taxonomy): Eukaryota > Metazoa > Chordata > Actinopteri > Cypriniformes > Gobionidae > Coreius > Coreius guichenoti. The sequence continues at coordinate 43,917,965 of CM077172.1, forward strand.
GGTCTGTATGTTTTGTGTGTGTGTCCACAGCTATTAAATGGATTTGTATGGTTCCTCTGGAGATGTTTGGTGTTTAACGTCAGTGCTGGACTGCAAACGCTCCTCAGGCCGTACAAGAGAGTCCCACCCTAACCACCCATTCAGACAGAGCAAAAGAGCCCATTCATATGATAATTCACCTTCATAGAGCCGCCTGGTCCATTTATTTTCAGTTTTAGGGTTTAATGCCTTTGTGACCGGTAAAATACGACACACACACAACGACAACAATACAAAGCACTCATCTTGCATATTAACACATGCTAACACTCATCTACTGCGGCTGCCATGACACCTTCACTCATGATTGACACGACATATCAGATATAGGTCCAACCTTATTTTCTGTCTGAAGGGGAAGACCCAAAACACACAGATATAACGAGCCAGATGCTAACCGTTGCAGAGTGTGTGCAACAAAATTAAAGCAAAGATTTTAGGGTTTGATGAGATGACCAAAAACTTGGGTATTTTGGGCCATGGTATCTTGGGTATAACTTTTTTTACTATAACTATTTTGACATCTTTATGTGTACTTGACCCTTTTATGAGCAACAAGTTGATAAAAAGTACTCGATTGTGTCATACACTGCGTTCTAGGGCGTTTTCTGTGCTCGTGTTTCGGGTGTGTGCACACAGTACCGAATTGAGTTCTTTTTGCATCTTATTGTGCTTGAACAGTTTAAAATGACTTGAGACAAAAGCTAACTTGCTGAAGCAGCTCTTTTACCGTGATGTGTTTGACGGGACTCGAGCGCTTCACATCACAAGTGCAGTGCTGTACCAGCTGAGCTATCGAGCAAGTTTAATACATCAGAAAAGCCGTATGGAGCTGGTTATGTGGCACAAACGTCAAAATGTATTAGATTACAAATCATGCACTATGGTAAAAATGTTTTGAGGTCTTAATAAGTCTTTATAAATTGATCTGCCCCTGCAATCACAATATGAGTGAAAAGAAATAAAAGTTGTTGGTGTTTTACGGCACTATTGTATGCAAAACTGTAGGTGAAAGGCACGTTTTTCCAATGAGCTTATGTTGCAAAAGACTGTTTATAATCGTTTGGCTCTGGCAGGGGATCTGGCTTTGGTGTTCTGCAAAGAATGAATCATTATCACCCACAATTTAAAAAAAAATGTTTTTAAAATGTCTGTTTTTTATTATTGAAAAGCAGCCGATGTGTGTGAGTGATTGTGTGTGTGTGTTTGTGTGTGTGTGTGTTGGGCGGCTGCTCCTCTTCCGTGTTCCCCAGTGTGACAGCAATCCCAGCAGCACCGTCTCCCCTTCAGTGTAAACGCCCTAATTACTTCTGTAGCAAACGAGAGAAAGACAGAGAGGAAGTTAATGAGAGGTGGGGGGTGAAAGCCCTCCCTCTCTTCCTGCCTCCCTCTTCCCCCCTTTCTTTCCCTCTTTTTATCTTTCAATGCCTAAATCCCTCTGCCTTTCCATCTCTCCTTCCTTTTGGCTGTTTTCTCCTCACTCGTGTTCGTACCTTCCTGTCTCTCACCCCCCAAATATCTTTTATTTTACCTTCCCCAATTTGCATATTTTACAGATTTTCACCGTGAGGGAATCCATCTGGAATAGCAGGAATTCATATGCATAGCATAATCAGTGTCTTATTCACAGAACCGCTTGTCTGTCGTGCATGAGGAGGCGACACATTTGTATTGCTGATTGCATCTCTGCGGCACGTCTTGTAAATGTCGATGTCCCTGAAGATAGAGTCAAAGGGTGCAGATGTTTCGTGAAGCGCCGAGGATAAATGATCCTGGGTGAGAAGGTCTATTCCTGCTCTTTCTTTTCCTTCTCTTTATCTTAACCATCAGCTTCCTTTTCTGTGAATTCCTCCTCCCACCCTCCTTTGTGTATATCGGCCTTAATGTTGGCTAATTGATGTTCAGCTATTCATTAAAGGGGCTGATGGTCCTTCTGTCTTCCCTCAGGACTCAAACTCATTCCCTGTTTTCACTGAAGTGACATTATAATCAAGCGTCTTGTGTACCTGCCCTCTTTCCATTTATCTCATTGCATGAAGGTCTTCATAATGCCTTAAAATATACATTACTGGCCTTTGTTACACTCACCTCCCTAAACCTCACTCCCATCCGGGTCACGGCACCAAATGTAACGGGTCCTACTTGACCCGCTCCAAATGAGATTCGAACCAGGGTCTCTGGTGTGGGAGGTGGGCGCGCTAACAAGGACGCTAAAGACCGCAGCCTCTAGCGCACCTTTTGAAGCTAGGGGAGTGAGGTTTAGACACACAGTTCTTACTGGCCTACGTTACACTTACCCCCTAAACCTCACTCCAATCCGGGTCACGGCACCAAATGTAACGGGTCCTACTTGACCCGCTCCGAATGAGATTCGAACCAGGGTCTCTGGTGTGGGAGGTGGGCGCGCTAACAAGGACGCTAAAGACCGCAGCCTCTAGCGCGCCTCTTGAGGCCAGGGGAGTGAAGTTTACACACACAGCTCTTACTAACCTACGTTACACTCAACCCCCTAAACCTCACTCCAATCCGGGTCACGGCACCAAATGTAACGGGTCCTACTTGACCCGCTCCGAATGAGATTCGAACCAGGGTCTCTGGTGTGGGAGGTGGGAGGTGGGCGCTAACAAGGACGCTAAAGACTGCAGCCACTAGTGTGCCTCTTGAGGCCAGGGGAGTGAGGTTTACACACACAGCTCTTATGGGCACTAATGTAACCCCTCCGGTCCTACTCGACCCGCTTTGAGCAGGATTCGAATCATGGTCTCCGGTGTGGGAGGTGGGTGCGCTAACAAGGACACTAAAGACCGCAGCCTCTAGCGCGCCTCTTGAGGCCAGGGGAGTGAGGTTTACACACACTGCTCTCACTGGCCTTTGTTACACTCACCTCCCTAAACCTCACTCCCATCCGGGTCACGGCACCAATTTAACTGCTCCGGTCCTACTTGACCTGCTTTGAGCGGGATTCGAATCATGGTCTCCGGTGTGGGAGGTGGGTGCGCTAACAAGGACACTAAAGAACGTGCCTCTTGAGGCCAGGGGAGTGAGGTTTACACACACAGCTCTTACTGGCCTACGTTACACTCACCCCCCTAAACCTCATTCCCATTCAGGTCACGGCACTAATGTAACCGGTCCTACTCGGGATTCAAACCATGGTCTCCGGCGTGGGAGGTAGTGTGCTAACAAAGATGCTAAAGACCGCAGCCACTAGCGCACCTCTTGAGGCCAGGGGAGTGAGGTTTACTCACACAGCTCTTACTGGCATACGTTACACTCACCCCCCTAAACCTCACTCCCATCCGGGTCACGGCACCAAATGTAACTTGTCCTACTTGTCCCGCTCCGAATGGGATTCAAACCGGGGTCTCTGGTGTGGGAGGTGGGAGCGCTAACAAGAACGCTAAAGGCCGCAGCCACTAGTGTCAGTCGCTAGCATGCCTCCTGAGGCCAGGGGAGTGAGGTTTACACGCACAGCTCTTACTGGCCTACGTTACATGACGTTACGTTACAGTCTAGACTCATTGTGAATCAGACACAACGGAAGAATCACGGTTCAGTGGTTCAGCTCCAGAAGCTCTAGAACACAAACTATTCTGGTGGAAAAGAGCTGAGAGAGTCGGTTGTGAACTCAGTAACGAGTCCGAATGAATGAGTGAATCTGATTCAGACCACTAACAGTGAAGAAGATTGTTTCGTGAATCTTGTGATTGACTTGAGAAAGAACATGCTCATAAGACATCACAGCTCTTTGCGCTCATGAAATTATATCTGATGAAACCGCATGCATTTTCCCGGCCATTGTCAACTTCGGCTAAATTTTTAACAATTGACTCAAATTTTTATGGTTGCAGTTATATACAAGAACATTGAATTGATTATAAGGTGTGTTATAAGGGTTTATGAATAATGATCCATTTGATACACCATCTGCAGATCCCATGTATGGCTTGATTCTTCTCGCTAAAGCTTGTTAAAGCTGATTAGCCGGTGGCGCCTACACTGTGTTTATGCCTCAGGGTGTGTATTTGTGTGTGTGTGTGTGTGTGTGTAATTAGACAGTGCTTTAGACAGGATCTAGCATTTGTGTTTTACACTTTGACTGAGAAGATTAAATGTAAATCTTGCATTGTGTTTACTGACTTAAGACTTAAAGATCATCTCAAAGAGTACTTGCTCTCCGACTTATCTCGAAAGATGCATTTTCCTGTGCATTAAGTCAAATGTGTAACAGAACTGAATGAACAGCATCTTGAGCTTGTTGTGATATGTAGTCTTTGAAAACACATGTGACTTGTCACATTTAGCCGTTTCCAGTATGTCTGGTATTCTGCTGCGTTGGGTGGTGGTCGCACTGACACAGACGTGAGAACACTGCTCTCTTTCTCTCCCTAACAAGATCACACAATGTCAGCGTGTCAGCGAAGGGTCAACAGTCTCCTCGGCTCTGGATTCCTCACGAACACTGGATGTGAAGCCTGTGAATGCAGCTCCTGTGTCCTGATGCGTTTTTGACACGGCAGGTGTGTCGTGTGTTATGTGAAGGTTTGTTATGTATCTGAGCGTGTGCTTGTTTATGTGTAAATAATGGATTCAATAAGAACAAAAGTGCTTTACAGCCAGTCAGGAAGCGTCGTAGAACCTTTTTAATCTCATCAAGGAACTTTTTATTCTCTCTTTTTAAAAAAAAATCTATGCTCTGCTGCTTTAAATGGATAATTGACCCAAATAAATGAGAGCTCTGTCGTCATTTACTCTTCATGCCGTTCCACATGGAACACAAAAGGAGATGTTTTGAAGAATGTTCAGTTTTTGTCCGTATAGTAAAGCTGAACTGGCACAGATGTTGTAATGTTTCAAAAGTCACAAGAGAGAATCATGTGATACTCATTATGTGCTGAAAGTCTTACATCTCATTTGCGTTCACATATAATCAAATATGGCAAATCAGTGACGCCAAAGCCATTATTTGTTGCATGTCTTGACAATTTGAATACATCGAGGTGCAAACAAGATTTTTAGAGAATAATAATAATAGTAATAATTGTTATTTATATATAGCACCTTTAAAGGTAACCTCTCAATGCAATTTACACAAGGAGAATATATATACACAAAAAATATTGAAGGAAGAGAAAATATTAAATAGCAACAAACATGTACATCAAAAAAGAAGAAATTATGCTACACTTTAAAATAACCTATAGAGTAGTATTGCATCCTTCATATCTCCGAAGAGTCTTTAGTTTTATTATATTTATAAAAGACAGATACGCTGTACCGATTCTTTCCGAAAACAGCCAAGCTCATGCAGGCGTGCAGTGGGTGGAGCTACACACACACACACACACACACACACACACACTCAATACATCATGGCATTATCCCTGGATAACTTTCGATTCACTATACGTTCGTGTTGTTCACATTATATGCACTTACACGCCAATTGCCAACAAAACACACACATTTAATCAGTTTCACTCACCGCCTGCGGTTTCCACTCATGACCGGGAACAAACACACACACTTGCAGAACTCCGGAAACACAAACTGCATCCACTGTTTCCTTAACGCTGGGTTATTTGGGAAGCTGAACAAGGTGATCTTTCCCTCACAACCAGAAACACACTTCTTTAGTGACATTGTTGATTTCGTGGTCTAAAAACAAAATGACAGCGCCGCCGACGGCTCCCGTAACCCGAACGAAGCTTGTTGATGGGCGCGCTCTTGCTCTCGCTCTGGTTGATGTATGTGTGTGTGTGTGTGTGCGCTCATCCGGGAGAAGTGCCCATACAAGCAATCCCGCCCTTTATGATGTCATACAGGGCCATACTCGAAAAAACTTTCCGAAACTTGTTCGAATCGAGTGTATTTGGCACAGAAATACTCCGTCATACGTCCAACTCGTCTTTTGAAATGTTGGCCATGTTTAGCTTAAGAATCAACTCTTTAACAGTGTAAATAAGTCAGAATGCATGAAATAGCATTAGACCCCCCCTTTAACATTAGTTCATTTATTAAGCATCATAAATTAACAATAAATATATACTTTTACAGCATTTATTAATTTTAAATTTGATTAATTTCTACATAACAGTTCAAGTTGTATAAATGAACATTAGTTAATGTATTAACAAAAAGAATTTACAATGAACAATAGTATATTTGGTCACACTTTAGATTCGGGTCCAAATCTCACTATTAACTATGACTTTTGCCTCAATAAACTCCTACTGCTTATTAATAGTTAGTAAGGTAGTTGTTAAGTTTAGGTATTGGGTAGATTACGGGATGTAGAATATGGTCATGCAGAATAAGGCATTAATATGTGCTTTAAAAGTACTAATAAACAGCCAATATAGTAATATGCATGATAATAAGCAACTAGTTATTAGTGAGAATTGGACTCTAAACTAAAGTGTTACCGTATATATATATACATGTAAAAACATGAACTTTGATAATTGCTGTAAAACGTTGTGGCTCATTGAAGGCTCATAAAACCTATTGCATTAACTAAGTTAACCAATTAACCTTTCTGTAAAATGTTACCAAAAATATTAATAATAAAACAAATAAATATATTATGGTGCTTTTTCTCATTTTTGAGCTTGACAGCATTCAAATACATTCACATTCATTAAGAGCAGCTTGACAATCCTACAGAACATTTTTTTTTTTTGTACATTACAAGTTTGTCAGACTTTTGTTTCTCATGTATGAAAGTTAGGTTTTCATGACATGAGGTTGGCCACTTTTTATTTTGGATGAACTTGCTTTAAAGAGTCTTTAAGATCTTGTTTAATTTATATTGCAAAAAATGAGAAGATTCCTGATAGGCTGCTGATCTGAAGGTGCTGCAGATCCTCTGAAGAACCTTTATCTGTGTGAGTGTGGGGGTTGGAGCGTTTTCTAATCCGTCAGGCCGGCTGGGCTCTGTGTGTCGACCCGGGAGGAGAGGAGGGGAGGGGTAACAGAGGAACAGAGAGAGAGAGAGAGAGGGCTGAGGTTTGGGGGAGGAGGACAGACGGGAGGAAATGTGTGCGAGAGAGAGATAGAGACAGCAGAGCTTTGCACACTTCTCTTTGAGAGGAAGCTCAGACGGCTGACTTCAGCTCTCACCCTGCGTCCTGACGCTGTCCGCTGGCCCGGCCCGGCCCGTCTGGACTCTGTGAGGGGGAACTGTGGTTGGATGAGCTCAGGGCACGTGCGCCGGCACTGCTGCTGACTCCGCTTTGAGCTTTGGCTGCCAGACAGACAGAAATCCACTCCAGAGCGCAGGACCGCTGTGTCTTTCAGAGGGTCGGACTGGATTTGGATGAGCGTTTCACACCTGCGCCGACGAGATGCGCTGATCCAGGGGTGAGTGGCTGATGATGGGCAACTTGGACAAACTGGAAAAAGCTGCAGTCCAAGTGTGGGATTTCCTTTGAAAATATTTTCATTCAGAAATTGCTTGTGGTTTTCACAAATAATGACAAGAAATGGCAAGTAACACATTGAATTGCACATGAAATCTTGAAGTAGAAAGATTGAAATGGCGAAAAATTATTTTTACTGTGTATTTTAACTTGATTTAACCCATAAATATTAGTTTTGTTGGTACAAATGCATGCATTTAGTTTGATTCATTGATGTTCATCATTATTTTTTAGGATACCAGTGATTTTGGATGTGGGCAAGTTTTCTCTCTTATGTTTATGGATGAATTGCATTGTCGGAAGAAAATATTATTGTTCAGAAGAACATACACTGTAAAAGGTGATTTTTCAAATTTGTAAAGATTACTGGAGTTCTACTTTAGAATTTGTTACGTTGTAATTAATTGTGTAATTTCTGAGTGAAAATAGTTTTGACAATAGATTGTGACTCAGACTTGATTGTGTCCTCAGTTATGTTTCGTTCAGGTATCAACTTATCCTAAAATTGGGACCCACACAATAAGAATATAGCAGTGGAGAGCAAAGCTCAGATCACGAATAGTTGGATGAGAAATGAGTTGATATTGAGTTCAGATGTGGTTGTTGATTTGGGCATCCCAGCAAATCTGAGCACAGTTTGAGACACTACTGAGATCTCTTTTGAAGCTCACACACGTGAGATTCCTGGGGTCGTTTTTCACTGGAAAACAGCCTGAGAAGTAAGATAATCTCGATCTGCTCTCTGTTTAACCTCATGGCTGTGTTGGAGAAACAGTTGAGATCTCATTTGTGATTATTCAGTGTTTCTGATGATGTTAGATCAGTAAGTGTTTAATGATGAAGGAACGCAGGGCTTTTGCTCATCTGTTTTTGAGTCATTCACGTGTTTCCTGTCAGAAGAGTTTGATAGCAACGGTTAGTGTAAACGGCAGCGATCAGTGTCGGTTTGTCCCGCTGTGCCTGATCAGCAGAGACGGGTTGGCAGTGATTCTGCCAGGCTGGCAGCGCCGTGATCAATGCCAGCGGGGAGAGCGGGTGTGGTGGGCATCAGATGCGCTTCAGTATTGTCTGGAGAGCATTATTTGATGCTGTTTTCCACAGACCTATTGTTTTCATCTCATGTTGTGCTGGTGTGCTGCGAAGATTCAGTGGTTTTGTGATTTAGGCTGCCACTTTGTGGACATTGGATCCTGTTAAAGAGTGTGTGTGTGTGTGAGAGAGAGAGAGTTTGGGGGATGGTGGTGAGAGAGTGTGAGATTTTGAGAATTCTTGTTTATTGGTTTGGTTTATTATTTGATATTGCAAAGGTTTAAAAAAAGAAAAAAAAAAGTAGCCTATTTATCTGTAATACCTCCCTTTAAAGAAATATTCTGTTATAAATAATGTTACTAATGAGACATCAAATTCAACTCATACTTTAGTTCGTAAAAATAAATAAACGGATGAATAGCAGGCATACAATAGACTCTCATTATAAATGCATATCTTTATTTGTTGACAGACCCGTCTAAATGATTTTCTGTAGTAATATCACAGATGCTGTCAGTAGAGCTGAACTTGTTTTGAACCCAGAACACTCTTAACATTGAGCTTTTGTTGAGTTTTCTGTATCATTATTAACAGATCCTGGCTCTTTCTGTCTTCTGGCTCTTACGGTGGAGATTTGTCACGCTGATACCGTCTCTGAGACTGGACTGAATGCAGGCATGGTGATGGTTCATGCCTAAATGCTGCCTAATCGCCGGCCCCTCCCACTGGTTCCCAGGGGTCCGGGCTCTCTGAGATCAGGGGCAGGGGCTGTTTAAAGTGATATGGCTCTCAGAGACGGCAGCCGTTGGGAGGTGAAACCCGTGTGACCGGTGAGATCCCTGTCGGAAATAAATGTGCACCTGCGGTGGTTTGTGTGTGTCACGTCTTTGAAAGGAGCTTGTTCTTATTGTGGATTAAACAAAGCTTTTGGGATTTCCTCAGAAGTGTAAACGTACAATAATAATTTGTAGTTGAAGAGAGTATCTTCCTACTAGACTTTTACTATTTTCTGTGTGTAGCTATTTAAAGTTAAAGTCATAAATTTGGTGTAGAAACAATTTTTTTACTCAGAAAATGCTAGAAAATTTCACAATTAACTCTTTCCCTGCCATTGACGAGATTTCCGTCATTTGTGACTCTGCGCTTCCCTGGCATAGACAAGTTTTTCTGGCAATCCATGTTTTCACTGTTATATGGTAGGGGGCGCTGTTACGCATCTTCTGAAAGAGTAAAGCATCTCCGGATCCAAAAACAAGCAAAGAAAAAGAGCTTCGTAAACCAGAAGGAGCGGATAGAAGCATTACTTACGCACATGTCAGCTAGCGTGATCATCAAACATTCAACAGCATATAAATCAAATTAAATATTGAACTCATGTTGAACAACAGGACTGTGAAGCTTTGGGGGTGTTGATGGACTCCATCTACTGTTTTGACCAGATGTAGTCTTTGACAAAAACGGGATTTTCTCAGCTCAGCTGGCAACAATAATTATACACTTTATTGCCAAAAGTTTTGGGACGGCTGCCTTTACATGCACATGAACTTTAATGCCATCCCATTCTTAATTCGTAGCGTTTAATATGGAGTTGGCCCGCCCTTTGCAGCTATAACATCTTCAGCTCTTCTGGGAAGGCTTTCCACAAGGTTTAGGAGTGTGTTTATGGGAATTTTTGACAATTCTTCGTTCTTCTAGAAGCGCATTTGTGAGGTCAGGCACTGATGTTGGACGAGAAGGCCTGGCTCGCAGTCTCCGCTCTAATTCATCCCAAAGGTGTTCTATCGGGTTGAGGTCAGGACTCTGTGCAGGCCAGTTAAGTTCCTCCATACCAAACTCGCTCATCCATGTCTTTATGGACCTTGCTTTGTGCACTGGTGCGCAGTCATGTTGGAACAGGAAGGGGCCATCCCCAAACTGTTCCCACAAAGTTGGGCAAATGAAATTGTCCAAAATGTCTTGGTATGCTGAAGCATTAAGAGTTCCTTTCACTGGAACTAAGGGGCCAAGCCCAACCCCTGAAAAACAACCCCACACCATAATCCCCCCTCTACCAAACTTTACACTTGGCACAATGCAGTCAGGCAAGTACCGTTCTCCTGGCAACCACCAAACCCAGACTCGTCCATCGGATTGCCAGACAGAGAAGCGTGAATGGTCACTCCAGAGAACACGTCTCACTGCTCTAGAGTCCAGTGGCGGCGTGCTTTACACCACTGCATCCCACGCTTTGCATTGCACTTGGTGATGTAAGGCTTGGATGCAGCTGCTCGGCCATGGAAACCCATTCCATGAAGCTCTCTACGCACTGTTCTTGAGCTAATCTGAAGGACACACGAAGTTTGGAGGTCTGTAGCTATTGACTCTACAGAAAGTTGACGACTTCTGCACACTGTGCGCCTCTGCACGCGCTGACCCCGCTCTGTGATTTTACGTGACCTACTACTCCGTGGCTGAGTTGCTGTTGTTCCCAATTGCTTCCACTTTGTTATAATACCACTAAGAGTTGACCGTGGAATATTTAGTAGTGAGGAAATTTCACGAATGGATTTATTGCACAGGTGGCAACCTATCACGGTACCACGCTTGAGTTCACTGAGCTCCTGAGAGCGACCCATTCTTTCACAAATGTTTGTAGAAGCGTCTGCATGCCTAGGTGCTTGATTTTATACACCTGTGGTCATGGAAGTGATTGGAACACCTGAATTTAATGATTTGGAGGGGTCCCAATACTTAGTTTAGTTTCAGACAGGTTTCCCAGGTATATTAATGCTGAAATATACTACATGACTTTTAAAATCTGAACAGATGTTAAAACACTGGGCATCATATACTTTTCTGAGTTTGTAAATGGTTACCAAAGAAAAACTAGGCATCAAACACTAATTGACTGAGAATCACACACTACCAGACTACCAGCAAAAACGTGCACTAGGAGACGCGTTACAAATGTAAACAATATGTGTTCTAAAATCAGCTCAAACTATCAGACATGTTTACTATCCTCCAACTAGATGAAATCATAGTCTGAAGCTAAAATCTTTGGCCATCATACACTACGAGATTTTCTGTGAAATCCATCTATTCCGACAGCATAAAACCTGCAGACTGCCTCAGACTTTTGGCACCAAACAAATCCGAGCAAAAGTCATGTCATTTATTACAACCTTAAACTTGAATAGGATAGAGTACATTAAAAAGATTGTCTTGAATAGACTGATGTGGCAGCTGTGTTAGAATTACCCTGTGTTCTCTAACCACTGGGAGTAGGAAGTTATTGTCCTGTGACATTAGTCTTTCTGGTAGGAAAGAAGTGCTGTTCAACAGCTATTTGTCAATTACTGTCATCTGAAGGATGGGGAGAGTGCTGGGAGTTTTGTAGCTGCTCAAAGGCCCATGTGTAACCAGGACAAGATGGAGTGGCACCTGTAAATGAGAGTCTGCGGGCTCTTCTCTCCAGAGTTTTTCATTCCAAGTGGAATGAGAAATTATTCCTCAGCACAGAAATCTGGGTCAGTCTGTGACTGGAATGCACATAAATAAACGTCTGGTGTGCGGTGAAAACATAATGGAGATGGAGAGGCAAGACTGAGAGGACATTTGAAATAGTGAGTGATGGACAGATGATGATGATGATGATGATGATGATGATGATAGAGGAAAAGAAAGAGGCGATCGAGGCATTCCTGGGTTGGATATATCCTAGGGGTGCAGTGGTAAAATTTTAGCCCCGTTTCTAGAGTGGCATGCAATCTGCGCCCGCAGAGGAAGGAATTGGCTAATTTAATGATGCTTTCTGCAGATTCCCCCACACAATTAGCACTGAAAATACAAAGAAAGAAAGATTCAATTTGGGCCTTTCATCCCTTGTGGAAAAGTGCTGTTAATTGCATTGAATGTGCTCTTGTACTGTAGTGTACTTCTAATCTTAAGTATTTTCAAAAAGCCATACTTGCAGATAATATTAATGAAATAAAAGGCCACTTAAGTACACTTTCATGACTGTTTTTGGTAACACTATTTTACAGTGTGGTTGTTACACGTGTTACATGTGTCAGGGCTGTGTGCAGGTAGGAAGACGGAAGAATGAAGTTCAAAAGGGAATTTAATCACAGGAACAGGCAGGTAGGTACACACAACGGAGATCGGACAAGGACTGAGTGAAAGGGGAGAACTAAATAGCAAACAGAAACGAGATAATTAACAGGACACAGCTGAACAGAACTTAACTAACGATGGTAACCATGGGAACTGATGAGTGGCGGAAAACAGAACAAAGAACCATGTGACAAATGAAAACCCATTGAAAGTCCATGAACAAAACAGAACGTGGCTGTGACATTACACCCCCTCCAACAAGGCGCGACCTCGCGCCGTAACGGGATGAAGAGGGCTGTTGAAGGGGGACCTGAGGAGGCCTTGGATGAGGATGATGTGCAGGTGAGGGGCTAGCAGAAGACACAGGAGGGACCAGGGCGGAGCTGATAGAGGGAGGAACCAAAGAGGAGGCAGGAGGGACCAGGGCGGAGCTGACGGAGGGAGGGACCATGGAGGAGAAAGGACCGACGGTTTCAGGGCCCGAGTGACGGAGGCGGAGCAAGTGTCGGTGGAGGCCAGGGTGTCACCGTAGAGCCATGATGACACTGAAGATCCGGTGGGGCCAGGCGATGCCTGCGGCTCTGGCGACTGAAGCGCTGGCGGGGATCCAGAAGGCCACGGTGGAGCAGGAGCGACCGAGACCCAAGATGGAGCGAGGAGCCCAACCGAGCCAGGGGGACAAAGGGACGAGGCGAAGCCAGAGGAATGTAGTCCCGAGGCGAGGGCGGATCGACGAACAACCAAGGCGACATCAGAGGGGCGAGGGAGACTGGCGTAGCTGGTGGACTGATGGGCCACGGTGGCGCTGAGGGAGGTGGGAGCCAGGTTAGCGCTGGTGGCTCGACGGACTGAGGTTGAGTTTTGGTCGCTGAGGCCGGAGGCGGAAACGGTTTCCGTCTCCGGCCTCAGCGACCAAAACTCAACCTCAGTCCGGATCCAGCCATGATGGATCTGCGGGCTGGCAGACCCACGGCGAACACACCTCTCCGATGGTGGACTGAGGGTGAGCGGAAGGGCTGACAGGAATTGGCGGAGGTGAGGATAAGGAGTAGATGATGGTGGGAGGAGGTGGGAGAGGGAGGCTGGGTGGGAGTCCAGAACGCTCTGGCGGTGCTGGTGCCTTCACTGGACTCTGGACGGAGGAAGAAGTCCTCTCGGGACTCTGGACGGAGGAAGAAGTCTTCTCTGGACTCTGGACGGAGGAAGAAGTCCTCTCTGGACGGAGGAAGAAGTCCTCTCTGGACGGAGGACGGAGGAAGAAGTCTTCTCTGGACTTTGGACGGAAGAAGTCCTCTCTGGACACTCTTCGCGGGCTGAAGCCCTCACTGGACTCTCGTCACGGGCTGGAACCCTCTTTGGACACTCGTCACGGGCTAGAGCCCTCTCTGGACACTCGTCGCGGCCTGAAGCCCTCACTGGACACTCGTCGAGGACAGGAGACATCATAGGACACTGGACAGGGACGGGAGACGGTTCTGTCCAGAAATCAATGAGCCAGTGGTCCTTCACTGGGCTCTGAACGGAGACAGGAGACATCACTGGGCTCTGGACAGAGACAGGAGACGTCACTGGGCTCTGGACAGAGACAGGGGACGTCACTGGGCTCCGGATGGAGACAGGGGACGTCACAGGGCTCTGGACGGAGACAGGGTGTGACGCTCTCCAGACACCGGATGACAGCCTCTCTCCAGCTCATTCCCGTGGCATCTGGGAGGTCCACGGGGTGATGAATAGTATCCCTGATCCTGAACAGAGTTTTCAGTGTCTAGTCCTCGAGCGCACTGGTGATGGCAACAGAAACAAAACGGGGAATAAAAGAAAGAAGGTCTTGGCTCTCCTGAGCCAGGACAATAATTCTGGCCCTATCGTCCATTTTGGGCAGTCCGATCTTCTGTCAGGGCTGTGTGCAGGTAGGAAGATGACGGAAGAAGAATGAGGTTCAAAAGGGAGTCTAATCACAGGAACAGGCAGGTAGGTACACACAACAGAGATCGGACAAGGACTGAGTGAAAGGGGAGAACGAAATAGCAAACAGAAACGAGATAATTAACAGGACACAGCTGAACAGAACTTAACTAAAGATGGTAACCATGGGAACTGATGAGTGGCGGGAAACAGAACAAAGAACCATGTGACAAATGAAAACCCATTGAAAGTCCATGAACAAAACAGAACGTGGCTGTGACAACATGGATTTACTGTATTAATAACTATAAATGATGCATAATTACATGCAACTAACCCTAAACCAAACCCTAACCCTATAGTAAGTAAATTTAGTTACTTAATATCACTCAGTACTTAAATACATAATTACACTGTAACACCGACACCTTAAAATAAAGTGTAACCCTGTTTCTTAACACACTTAAGTGCACTTTTATAAAGTGCACTATAATACATTTCCATTTAACTGCAATTAACATGCAATTAAGTCTCCAGAAATATTACATTCAGTTCACACTTAAGTACATTCTTCTAAAGTATATTATTTCCATAATAAGTGCTCTTTTTTATGCTAAAATGTACTTCTTTTTCATTGGCCAATTCTAACACAATTGCAGAATGTCTTTTTACCTCATTTATACAAGCATTCTTTAATCACGTGTCATGTGATTAATGTCTAATAATTATATTTTGTTTCACTCTCTAATGCATCATGGGGTTGTGAATGTCATTTCACGTTGACTTTTAGGTATGAATCAATAATATTCTGTGATTGATCAGTTGGTGCCTCCCCAGTTTATCCTGTTGTCACAAGCTGCAGGTTCACATCTGAAGTCAGAATCGGCTCAGTTTGGCAGAGATAAATGGGCTGGAGTGTGTGTGTGTGTGTGTGTGTGTGGCAGCTGAGGCCACCTGACTCTGTCCCCATCAGCAGCTAATGGCCAGTTCTTATGGTCTGATGTGGAAGGCATGTGCACCTGATCCCCAGCCGCACCAGCGTCCCCTCTTCCTCACGCACACACGGGGGCAGCTCACTGGCCTTTGACTTTTATCTTCAAGTGCTCTGAACTAGAGCATCATTTAAAGCTCTTGCTGTGAGGCTGGGCATTAGTCACATCTTCTTATTGTTCATCTCAGCATCTCTATTGATTACTAAATACATTTTTTGATAGTAATGGTTGTGGTAGTTTTCTCTGGCCAGTGTGTCGTCCAGAGAAGGGCAGTGTAAAGGTGCAATCAGATTCTGTAATATTTTGCAGGCAAGAAAGATCCATTGTCAGTAGTGTAGTGATGCATGAAGAACATCTCGCACAGAAGTCACTTCCAAACCAAGCTGCTTTCTGTTGGTCAATGTGCCGAATTGCGAATGTTAAAATTAGCCTACAAGTAGTCATTTTTTTATACCAAACATTTGTTGTTTAACAATGAATAAAAAGGCTTGTTATTATTGGCCAGAATTTTAATATTGGTGCATTCTAAGTATAGACTACATTAGGGATGGGCATTTTCCCTAAATATTGTATTCGAATATTCGTTTATTTAAATGACGTTATTTTGAGAAAATGAGAAAGATGTTTTTTGTCACCATTTCTGAACAAGTTTACGATTAGGATTTATCTGCATTTACGGCCAGCAAAGCAACGTAGTAAAATTCAAATAGTGTTTTTATTTTTTGAATATTAATTACAGATCGAATATTCGACTATTCGTGCACAACCCTAGACTACATACATAACAATGTTAGTGCGTCCCATTCGCATACTTATGCACTATTCTATGATGTTCTTAAGTATAAATAGTGAGTAGTGTGTTCACACTGAAAATTCCACTTTAAAAAAAGTGCACTTTAAATACCCGGATAATGCACTAAATTAACAGGAAAAAAGTGTGGAATGTTGGACGCTTCATACTCTCATCTTTTAATTATGTAGCGCTGGGGGAGGGGCTATCAGACTCCGGTGTTGAATGACAAAATAACCTTATAAAATTCATACACTACACGTTTGAGTACATAGTGCATAAGTGCATAGTGTATAGTGCGTCATTTGGGACACAACTTGTGAATACTGATTCTCAGCACTGGCCTTAACTGCTATGTACTAACTTTAAATACCCAAAAGACTATGCATTTACTGCGTATCTACATGTCATTCTGGAATATTCCCACATATATAGCTAAGGAGCTTGAGCTATAGTTGCGTTGGGTTAGGATTAGGGGTTACATTTTGGGGTAACAGTGTAACAACAAATGCTAATCAAATGCAAGTACTTTACAATGCACCGACATGTACATATTTAATACGTATTTTGTATCAAATGTATAAGGCCATCTAATATAAAGTGTGCATGTACTCCGTCCTCACTGATCTGTGATGAGCTGCAGTCTCCTGTAACAGCAGGAGGCGGTTCAGAGAGGCCGTGTGGGCAGGAGAATAGCCCTCAATTGTGTGTGTGCTGCGTGTTGCACCGCGCTCTGTGTGTGAGCAGACAATGCATGCGTCAGGTCAGCTGCCTGCGCTCTGCTACAGTACTGCATTGTTTGCATGATCCTGGAGACAGTAGAGCTCTCAGCTCGTGCTGGTGACTCAGGGGCATCTGAACACACTGGCAGCAGTGTCTGTCTGCTGATCACACCTCTGCTCGCCCGCTTCGCTTGTCTGCGAACCCGTCCATCGTTCTCGCAGTCTTGCGTGTAGCCTTCGGCGTCAACTTTGCCATATCTTTATGGTAAATGATGGCTGTTGTGAATGGCAGGTTAGACGTGTTGATCGGTGATCCAGCTGTTTGAGTGGTGTGTTTTCCCAGCGCCCCCCTCCCGGTGTTGTGTGGAGGTTTTTCTCATCCTCTCCGGGCGGCTGGGAAAGACTCGGGGAGGGGAATGCCTCACTTTTCTTTAGTGGTGTCAGTCAGCAGGGCCGTGGCCTCCACGCTCAATCAATATGGCTTTTGTTAGAAGAGAAAAAGCTTCTTTAGATGCTGGGATCTTGGAGTGAAGCAGGGTGATGCAGGATAACAAGCGAATAAGCATCCCGGCACAAGGCTTCCACATTCCCAAATTCCCAGCAGCCAAGATATTTTTCAGGCATCACGTCTTTCATTTATCTATGGAAGCTTGTTTCCGCCACAGAATTTAAAAAAAAAGATAATTGTGACTTTTTTTCTCGCAATTCTGACTCTATAACTTGCAATTGCAAGTTTATATCTCGCAATTCTGAGAAAAAAGTCACGTGATTTTTATCAAGTGAGATAAAAAGTCTCAATTATCTTTTAAAATGTTTTATTTTGTGGCGGAAACGAGCTCCCATATTTATCGGTTATCGGCTTTAAGATGAAAAAATTATAAGCTTATCGGTTTCTGGCGATTGAGTTGAGTTTTTAGTGTTCATTTTTAATTTATTTGCAGACATTTATTATTATTGCCCTTAACATGAAAAAATCATTGGTTTATGTTAGTTTCTAATGTTTTATTTTTTATGTATTTCGACAAAATAGTATCTAATTTTTACATCAGCCATTTATCGGTTAACACAAGAAAAAACAACAACGTTTATCGGTATCTGCCAAAATTTTAATTTCTGATTTCTGACCATCCATGAATTTTCTCACAGTCATAGCACTGTCATAATACTAACTGTGACCTGATTGGTTGGTTGTTTTCATGCTTATTTGGCCTGTTTTATAGTTATAATGTCTGATCGTGGGTTTTATGTCAATAATCCCAGCTGAGCACTTGCTATCATTGCTAAAAAACCCCTCAGCTAAAGCCAGCCTAGGCTGGTTGGCTGGTCTTAGCTGGTTTAAGCTGGTCTTCCAGTCTGGTCAAGCTGGTGAAAAAAAAGTGTCCAAAACCCCTCTAAAACCAGCCAACCAGCCTAGGCTGGTTTATCTGTCTCATAGACTCTCCTGTTTTTATCTAACTGTCCATTTATCCATCCATCTACCAGAAGAAAGACTCAACTAACCGTGACACTCACAAACAGGACCAATTTTCATTTCTCATTCTTTTGATTTTCAGTGTTTATTTCTTCTTGGTGTGATGGAGGAGTGAATGAAGTGTGCCAGCGGAGCTCTGCCCGTGTCGTTGTGGTGGCATTACAGATCGGAAAGGTCTCCATTAGTAAATGAAATAGCATGTGTCCCGGACAGCCTGTAATTACGCGTGTGTTTCAGAGGCCAGACTGCTGTCAGCAGTATCTGAGGAAAATCACTCCAAGTGTGTCAGTGGAATTGTATTTTAATAAGTATTTATGAAGTTTGGAGTAAAAATGCCATAAATCTCAGCTGATTTATTTAACATCTGCTTCAACTGACTTGCGCAGTACATTAAATGTAATGTTTTTAGGTTTGAAGGTTTGTTTTAGACTAGTACATGCTTCCTAATTCTCTTCTGTTGAACAGTTCACTACCGTTCAAGAGTTTACCGTTCCATGTTTTAATTTGATCAAAAATACAGTAAAAACAGTAATATTGTGAAAATGTAAAGCAGCTGTTCTCTATGTGAATATATAGTAAAGTGTAATTTATTCCTGTGATCAAAGCTGAATTTATCATCATTACTCCAGTCTTCAGAGTCACATGATCCTTCAGAAATCATTCTCATATGAGGATTTGATGCTCAAGAAACATTCATGATTATTATCAATGTTGAAAACAGTTCATATTTGTGTGAAAACCATGATACGTTTTGTTCAGGTTTCTTTTATTAATAGAAAATTCAAAAGAACTGCATTTATTTGAAATCTTACATACTGTAAATCTTTTATCTTCTGTAACCAAGTCTTTACTGCCACTCTTTATGAATTGATTGTGTCCTTGCTGAATAAAAGTATTGATTTAATTCAATAATATGGTTGTCACGCATTGGCTTGACTTGATAATCCAGAACAATGAGGCTTGACGCAGATGAACGATGAAATAACATTTAACAAACACGAGGAACCAAAGAGAGATACATTCCAGCACAAAACAATAACACAAGACAAAGAACAGACGAAGACTGAGGGTTTAAATACACAAGATGATGAGTACCAGGTGATAGGGATGCACCGCTATGAATATGAATGAAATTTGTCCGGTACCGATAACCGGTAATTCTTTATATTTGAAAGCGATAACCGATATATTGGCCGATGATATAATTTTTGAGAGCCTGATTACAAAAACAAAAGTCTCACCATTAATGGCATGTCCCAAGCACACAATTATGATGTTCTCATTATAATTTTATGAAGCCCATATGACAGACTTACACTGCACATGTTGAACTGAACTGTATTTTCCTTTTTTGAAGTGATTCCAATCATATTTCAAGCAATTCAAAACCATCATGGCGAACAGTGCACATCTGAAGTGTCTCAGATGAAGGAAATAATACATTATTAATCAGCTGTAATATATCGGACAAATTTTCGTATACTAACTTCACTAAAAGGACTATTCTGATTGATTAGCTTCACCAGCTAAGCTGTGCTGGTCCATCATCCAGACCAACACTAACCAGCATAAATCTGCCACTGCAAAAATGTGCTGTCAGATAACCAGTGTTTTGTAATATAAGTCCCGCACACTACTCTAGTTTGCGTCATCACACAAATATTTCGGCCAATATGACCTTCCTCTGTCTTATTTTTTGGGGAACTTTGCTGATGATTTCATATCACTGAATCAACCTGACTATATTTATTTATTTACAACAACAAAAGTAAGGGTTTGATTAGGTAAATATCTCATTAAAGGGTACACACAGTTTCTGCCAGTCTCATGTTAATCTTGAGTACCTATAGAGTAGTATTGCATCCTTCATATCTCAGAAGAGTCTTAGTTTTATTATATTTATAAAAGACAGATACGCTGTACCGATTCTTTCTGAAAACAGCCGAGCTCGTGCAGGCGTGCAGTGGGCGGAGCTACACACACACACACACATACACACAAAATACATCATGGCATTATCCTTGGATAACTTTCGATTCACTATACGTTGGTGTTGTTCACATTATATGCACTTACGCTCCGATTGCCAACAAAACACACACATTTGATCAGTTTCACTCACCGCCTGTGGTTTCCACTCATGACCGGGAACAAACAAACACACTTGCAGAACTCCGGAAACACAAACTGCATCCACTGTTTCCTTAACGCTGGGTTAACGCTGATGGGCGCGCTCTCGCTCTCGGTCTGGTTGATGTGTGTGTGTGTGTGTGTGGGAGAAGTGCCCATACGAGGAATCCCGTACTTTATGATGTCATACAGGGCCGTACTCAAAAAAAACTTTCCGAAACTTGTTTGAATCCTGAAGGAGTGTATTTGGCACAGAAATACTCCGTCATACGTCCAACTCGTTTTTTGAAATGTTGGCCATGTTTAGCTTGAGAATCAACTCTTTAACAGTGTAAATAAGTCAGAATGCATGAAATAGCATTAGACCCCCCCTTTAAGATAGTTATTACAGTGCAGGTGGAAATTCATATTGTCTTTTCAGCAGTGTTCTTTTGATAAATGAAAAGATATTTTTTAGCAAAAAGAAGTGAACACTGAGGCCCTCAGTGATATTTGTGTGTTTATACTGGGAATTCATGTCTGTGGATGTTTCCGGGCCGTGTGGAGCTCAGCGCACCAGCGGAGCGGTGAACTTTCTCTGTGCCCTGCTGTGCCAGGACGGTGGGCTGACTCTGAGCAATGTGATGCCAGCTTTTCAAACACAGAATACATGATTCATCACAATCCCTTTGTTTCTCTCTCTCTCTCTCTGTAGGTGACATCACACAGAAAGGCTATGAAAAGAAAAGAGGGAAATTATTGGCGCCCTACATACCCCAGATACAAGGTAAACAGCTCACTCTTATCAACTCTACTGTACAGCTGCTGTTTAATGAAGTATTTTAGCTCAGGGCGCATGTCTAGGTTATAAAATCCTCACCTCTTCGACCTTCGTGAGAGCTGTAAATCTTACTGCGGTCTGGAATGATCTGAAATACATGGATGGTTTCAGTACTGTCAAGGATACTCTGAGCTAATGGAAACAGTGTGTGTGTCTCTCTGGGGAAGAGTTATCCACACTGTAAAACTAAAAACTAAGTGCAGGGTTCAAACTGCCTCAGACTCTCAATTATGTGGTGTGTGTCTTTGTTGTTTGGTTTAGGGCGGCTAGCAACTGCCCATATATACAGGCATGATATCTCTTTCCATATGCTGAATACAGACGTGACAATTATTTATGGATCCTTGCTCTTTCACCTCTAAAATGTAAAAAATTCTTCCTTTTGGAGGCTTACATTTGTTTTATTCATGTCTTTTATTTGAAACATCCAAGTATACATGGGATAGTTCACCCAAAAATGAAAATGATGTAATTATTTTAAATCATGACAACTCTCTGAATAGTTTTAGCATGTTATTGAATATAGCAATGTTAATGTATTTGGTCTTGGTTGACTTTATCTGCTACGCTGCTGCTGCTGTTGATTATTGTTGCTGCTGCAGAGCAAGTATGGACTTGCTACTGCTAACAGATACACAGAAATGCTGCTATTCAGCATGTAAGATCTGCTGCTGCTGCATAAATACATACATAAATCCCATAGCAGATCTAGACAGGTGGAGCTGGGGAGGTGGAGGGGTTCAGAGGAACTGTGATTGGCTGCATCTGAAATCGCACACTTCCCGACTATATAGTATGCGAAAAACAGTATGTGACAAAAAAAGAGTAGGCAAAAAGTACCCAGGATGACCTACCACTTCCGGCGAGATTCTGAAGTGTGCATAGGATGGACACTTTACTATCCCATGAGGCCACGGGAGAGGATTTTGTGAATGGCAGTGAAGCGGCGCAACTGACGCTGTAGGTCACATGATAATGACAGCATGGTGAATGTAGTACGTCCAGATTGCATTCATACTACACACATATAGAGCATACTTTTTTAGCGGTCATGAAGTAATTACTTATTCAAAATAAGTATCTACTCAAGAGAGTATGCGATTTCGGACTTGAACCAGACTATTCAAATGTTGAGCAAGCAGTTTCATTGGCTGCAGGATCAGCATAGCCAATCAGCTTGTGTCATGCGGTAATGATGTGATTGCTTGCAGATTGCATGTAAAGGCCTGCGTTTCATGACTGAACTAGATATTTATGTAATTCCAAACTCATATGATTTTCTTTCTTCTGTGTAACTCAAAAAGAAGATATTTAACAGAATGTTCACACTGCTTGTTTCCATAAAATGAAAATGAATTGAGACCGGAGCTGTTTAGATCCAAAAATCACCATAAAAGTTTCATAAAAATTGTCCATGGGACTTCTGTGCTGTTTTTCAAGTATTCTGCAGTCATATAATAGCTCAGTGTGAGGAACGGAAATTATTATTGTTATTCAAAGAAAAGCTTCCTATCCGACATTTCTCTAAAATCTCTAAAATGTTATTATTAACATTATTCTGTGTCCTGGCTTGATGTATCTTGACATGTTTGAATGAAAAGGAAAAAAAAAACATATGAAATGATTTGAGGGTGAATTCATCAGGATTTTAATTTTTGGGTGAACTTCTACTGGAAAAAAATTGCACACAATTGTATTTTCTCTAAATTGATCTTGTAGGAAACAGTGTTACTTTAATATTACTTATATACTATAATATGTACAACATTTTTCAATTAGTTTTAATTTTAGTGTAAGTTTTAGTAATTTCAGTTAATTGACAAGAAAACATTTTTGGATATGTTTAAGTTTTTCATATATATTTAGGCCTATATTTAATTTTATTTTAGCTTTATTTCAATGACCAAAACGATGTTTAATAGTTTTAGTTGTACAGTAGTTAACAGTAACGGCACTGGTAAAGCCGAAGGAGCTCATCATAAGTGAGGTTACAGGTTATCTCTCCCGTTCCAGATCAATGGCATCTGTTTTGGTGATTTTGTTCACACGCCACGGTCAATAATTCGACTGCTCATGTCTTTCTGAACAACCCCCTTACTGCATGCTCAATCTGTATTCCTTGTGTATGTTTAATTTTAGAATGGCCCTGTGTATGTATTTTATGACTGTTGCGGTGTCTTGTGGAAAAGTGAACGTCTGTCTGGGCCCCCACTCTATATTTTTGGTTTGGCTTTGAAACTGAGAATCAGGACTTGATTTTAAATCAGCAGAGATGGCTCTCCATTGTGGGCTTTGTCTTTGTCATTTTCTAAGCAGGCTAACAGACCACCACACTTCCTCCCATGATGCTCTCTGTGCTCTGCGGGCCCTGAAACCCTTGTTAAAAAGAAGTGCACTCTAGCATAATTTTGAAAAGATTACAGAAATATATACTTTAAAAGAATATGCTTAAGTGTGAACTGAATGCAATGTTTTCAGATGCTTAATGCGTGTTAATTGAAATTAAATAAAAATATACATGCATAAATCCTGTAGCAGATCGAGGCAGGTGGAGCTGGGGAGGTGGAGGGGTTCAGAGGAAATCTGATTGGCTGCGTCCGAAATCGCATACTATATAGTAGGCGAAAAACAGTATGTGACAAAAATATATATATATGAATATATTTGTAATTATACATTTTTAACGATGAAGTTGCAATTTAGTACATTTAAAATATGTTAACTTTTAAATGTAATATCAAATAACAAACTGCAGTTAAAATTATAATAAAGTACTTAAGTCGACACATCAAAATAAGTGTACTTCTTCTGGTGCTCTTCACGTGTCGGTCAAAAATGACCAATTTTTTTCTTATTTCAATTAAATGACTGTACTATATTTTAGTTCGATAATGTTTTTTATTTAATATTTTATATTTTTAGTGGATTTTATGGTACTAAATTATATTTACGCTGTATTTATACTTTTTGAGCATAGACCTGAAAATTAAGTTTCCAGCTTAAACTGTCGTAAATCTTGAATGCTTTGGAGCACAGACTGAAGTTTGATTTTTAAAGAAGATACTTGGCAGATTAATGCTGAAGTGAAAGAAGTTTTAAAAAAAGTGAACTTAAAAAGAGTTACAGAAATGTTATGTTTATTGTTATGAAAATTGTTATTTCAATTTGTATATGAAATATATATTTTCAAAAACACATTTTACTCTAAAACTGCAAGAAAATAAAAGGCATAAATCTAAACAAGCTGTGTCCCAAATTTGAGGTCGATATCTCAAAAAATGAGCTTTCAGTCAGATTTTGTTTGTGTGCAGTACCAAACGCTTCCACTAGATGAAATTCGTCTCCCATTCGTTTCCAGTGCGCGACCGCGAACAATACAAGCGTGACTGTTTTAACCATTTAACCTTTTTTAATCATGTCCATGATTTTTTTCAGCAAGTGCCAAAACCTTTGCCAAGTTTCGTACCATTCTGATGAAGTAAAAAATTCTAAAAAAAACAAAACGTAACATTTTTCAGTCAAAAATCACCAGAGGGTTAAAGCACGACAATAGATTTTTAAAACATAATAATATAACATGAGTACAAGTATAGTCTCTTTAGGTGCACTTAAGTGGCCTTTATTTTATCAATATATTATCTGCAAGAACAGCTTTTTAAAAAATAATAATAATAATAAGATTTGAAGTACACTACAAGTGCACATTCACAAGGGATGTCAAAGAGGTTATAAGGATGTGGCCTTATGCATCATGCTCTCTGAATTAGTCTTTGATTCTGTGTGGTCATGTTCACAGCTGATGTTCTCGACCTCAGAACAAAGAAGAAAACGGCACACAATTTCTGCTGGAAAGTTTATGTAACCAATTAAAGCTCATTACGATCAAGACTCCTAATGAGGGCTCAGTCATTAAGGCTGGCACATCTCCTAAAACTCTTCTGTTACATTGTTGCATCTTCTGAAACATTCCGTCCTGAGATCTGACCGGTAACAATCGTTTGGAAGCAGGAATGTGATTGGTTGGTTATCAGCCAATTGTGGAGGGGCATTTACTCGCTTAGCAACTGGACGGAGGTACTTGTAGCGTTTACGGCTGTGTTATCTTTGCACATAGTTGGGCTTTTGCGAAGCTGTTGAGATTACACACACTATCAGGACATCGTATCAGTGGTGTGTGTGTGTGTGTGTGTGTGTGTGTGTGTTAGCTCTTATGAACCAGCAGTCCCTCACTTCTTTTGATGTTGCACACTGTCTTATTGTCCTTATACAACTTTAGCCGTGAGTAAGCTTTTGTTGAGCTAAGCAGGATTGGAGGGTTTGAGGTGGAGTGTTTCCCAGAACCAGAGGCATGTCCAGTCCAGCCCTCACAGGACCTGATAGAAACAGCAGCACTGTTATAATGCTGGAACTGTGCAATTATTGGAAAGAGATAAAGCAGTCATGATGGATTTAATAACAGAGGAAACAAGAGATGTTTTAATAAGACAGACTTAAAGGAATAACAATCATGTTTGCAGTATAAAGTCTATGGGGAACATAGCAACTCAGAGGGTTTATTTTTGGTTAAATATAACACAAATAAACACTTATATTAAATCTTCCATTCACAAATATGATCTGTAAAGTTGTTTAAATAGTCATTTTAAGGGTGGGACTGTTGTTCAAGATGTTTATACACTATCATTCAAATGTTTGGGGAAGGTCATGCTTTTTCTCTTCTGCTCACCAAGACTGCATTTATTTGACCAGAAATACAGGGAAAAATTATAATAATTTAAAGCAGCTGTTTTCTATGTGAATATATAGTAATTTTACGTAAAGTGTAATTTATTCCTGTGAATTTTCAGCATCATTACTCCAGTCTTCAGTGCCACATGACCCTTCAGAAATCATTTTAATATGAGGATTTGAGATCAACAAACATTATCAATGTTGAAATTCATAATTTGCCATATTTTTGCAACATGATTCAGGATTCTTTGATGAATAGAAATAATGTGAAATGTAAAAGTCTTTACTGTCACTTTTGATCAGTTTAATGCATCCTTGTGTTTGGTGAAGTCTGTGACCTCCCCTGAGCTCAGTGTGGTTGTTTAAGGGATATGAGAGAAGCCCTAATGAATGCTCCACCAGGTCAGCGCAGCAGTAGCTGAAGGTCCTTTCAGTGCTTCCCGGGGTCAAGAGGTCAATATGAAGTGGTTGCTAGGCAAACGGTTTGGGAGAAGGTAAACAATCCTGTGTCGCTTGTGTTGACTTTACATGGAAAACGGCTCTGAGTTTAACACAAAGATAAAAGGTCACTAGTTGTCTTAACCTGTGATAGATGTTCCTCCACGTCACAACGTTTCACAAAGAATAGATAGTTTGGTTTTATAGATCCTATGACAAAAGCAGGACTATGTTTTTTAAATGCAATTTGTCTTCGGTGTCCTTCATCTCTCCCTGTTTGTTAGCATTCACTGGTGTGATGGAGAGGTCACTGACCTCAGATCAGAGCGTTTCTCATTCCTGCAGCGCTGATGGGTGTTACGTAAAAGCAGCGCGGCGTGACTCATCAGTCTTAACCTTGCACAAGGTGGAGGCTTCTCCAAATTCACTGAAATTACACTCACATTGAGCTCCCTGCCATTCAAGACGCAATCAGAAGGTTTAGATGAAGAGGTGAAGCATAATTTACTATCTCTTATTCTCACTTTGAGTGTATCCTCAGTCAGCTGTGATTATTACTGTACATGTGCTATATTCAGATGTGTAGTTTTCCCCCAGGCTCATGCCGTCCTCAATGCATAGGACTTTTTTTCTTCAGATAAACACAAAGAAAGAGTTTATAAATAAAGTGTTTTGTTTCATGTTCAGAAGACATTGATTAATCCACTGGGGTCGTATGGATCACCGTCATTCAGTGGAATTATATGGACTCACAGAGATGGATTGTTTTCCTAAAAATCTTTACGTTTATCTGAAGAAAGAAAGTCATTTACATATACACATACATACGGGGAAGACGTGAGCGTGAGTGAATGATATAGAATTTTTATTTTTGTCCCTTTAACATTTAATTATTAAAATAATGACAAAAAGTTACCAGCACCCCTATGAAAGGTGAATGTACACCGATCAGGCATAACATTATGACCAGGTGAATAACACTGATTATCTCTTCATCACGGCACCTGTTAGTGGGTGGGATATATTAGGCAGCAAGTGAACATTATGTCCTCAAAGTTGATGTGTTAGAAGCAGGAAAAATGGGCAAGCGTAAGGATTTGAGCGAGTTTGACAAGGGCCAAATTGTGATGCTAGACGACTGGGTCAGAGCATCTCCAAAACTGCAGCTCTTGTGGGGTGTTCCCGGTCTGCAGTGGTCAGTATCTGTCAAAAGTGCTCCAAGGAAGGAACAGTGGTGAACCGGCGACAGGGTCATGGGCGGCCGAGGCTCATTGATGCACGTGGGGAGCGAAGGCTGGCCCGTGTGGTCTGATCAAACAGACGAGCTACTGTAGCTCAAATTACTCAAGAAGTTAATGCTGGTTCTGATAGAAAGGTGTCAACAGTGCATCACAGTTTTTTTGCGTATGTTATATTAAACATCAGATATATTCTGATTGTCTGCGATTGTGTGGCATCAGACAGCATTTTGTGGACACCGTCTACATAATCAGAGGCGGTTCTAGGATTTGATGCTCAGTGACAGTGTGTATCGAGATAACATTTCGTCTTTAAATCAGCACCACTACATTACTGTATAGTAAGTCAAAAGTGGCCTACCGGTACTTAAATTGGCACCAAGTCAACACAAAAAGTTTAGTTGCACTTTATTTTACATTACGTGCACTTACGTGTACTTACCTAAGAAAGTACTGGGTAATATAAGGTAACTATATGGGTTAAGGTTAGGTTTAGGGGTAGGTTCAGGGTTAGTACCTAGTTATTGCCCAGTTATTGTAATTACTGTAATAAGCACATAGTATGTACATGGGGAACAGGACTGTAAAATAAAGTGCTACCAAAAGTTTTATAAATGATATAATGATACCAGTCTTTCTACAGTTAAAATCGGTACATGTGTAGGCAACTGTTTGACTAACAGAAAACTGTCATCAAATCATTATTAACAGGTATTACTACTCAAAACATTCACTGGCCCCACCTAAATAAATAAAGAAAGTTATTGCTTTTGTTGTTTTTGACCTATATAATCTTATGATACCAACATTTGAGATACCAGTGAAATTCCAGTTTATGATCACAGCAAAAACTAATACTAGCCTAACTAATATAAAGCTCAAACATTAAAGACAAGTAAACATTCAATAATAAAATAATCAAATTTCAAACAATAGCACAAATAAATACCAGAGAAAGTTCTAAAATGATATAAACAGTACTTTACAGTGCTTGTGAAAACTGTATAACTGTACGAAGGAAATGCCTATTACGTTTTCTTTTGTTGTTTGATTAACGTTATTGAAACAGAAGGGACTGTATATGAGGCTGCTGTCACTTTAAGACCGAATGCATGGATCCATTATTTCGACACAAATCTGATATTTTCTTAACAGTTTACATTCACTTAAGACAGTGTTTGTGGATACGCGTCAAGACAGGCTTAAAATCACTTGAATGTTTAAACTGACAAGACTTAAAAACAGGTGAAAAGCTTTCTTGAAGGAGCAGCACTGGCCCAATCCTTCAGATAGCCGATTATAGTTTTAGGGAAGCTAAGACGACAGACTGCCCCTTAAAATGGGTCTCAAACCGGCCCTGTACATAGACTGTAAAATCCAACAGTTGATCTAACTAACACTTTTTAGTTAGCTTTACTTAGTCTTAACTTAATTGTAAAAATCTAGTAATCTGTACTATTCACATACAATGCCTTGTTTACTCAGAAAAACCCAAGTTAAGAGTGCCATTTTGTCAAGCAAAAAAAAAAGGGGCGGGGCAATTCTTAATAGACTTTTCACTCATGTCCTCCACTTCTGCAGTTATCTTTCTCTAGTTGCATTCACTTATTTCCCAAAGTCATCTTGAATGTTGAATTGTCAATACAACTGAAAAATATGAGAGAACATCACATAATCTTACTTTTTTATTTTTATTTTTTGTTTGAACTCACCATTATGGTGATCAGTGTGAAACTTTTAATTGGGTTGATATAATCCCTCTATATTTGTGACAATATCTTGCAATTGACCCATGCTTGAGTCACACACAGACTTCAACATTCAGCATCAAAACACAACAATGGTAGCTATACTAAGTCAAGAGTAAATCTAAAGTAAATTATCAAGTACTGTCAGTTACTATAACTCTTGTGTAAGTGAACTATACTAACTAAGCTTTTGTCAGTACAACATATTATTCCTATTTCACTTAGTGTTTTTAAGGCAATCGGTTTGCATCCTTTTTTAAAGTAAGTCTAACTAATTAGATTTTACAGTGTAATTAAGAAATGATATATACAATTGTTATATTATTTATTTATTTATATGCCCGTTTGAAGTAAGTTCTCAATGGTAAGCCTCAGCTGAAACTCTAGTCTGGTAAATTCCTCATACGGCCTGTGGCTGTCGCAGCAGAACAGACCGATGTAAGATTTGTGTGTCTCTTCAGCCCATGTCTGTCATGTTTGATGAAGTATTCTGAAGGTTACGCCGAGAGCTCAGATGTGGTGTAAAGCACTCATTGATCTCAAAGTGTTGTATTACCCGGATAGCAGAGAAGTCTGAAGTCATGAGAGGATTTATGTTGCCATCTAAATGTGTTGAAATTGAGTAGTGTCACATCAATGGTTTATTACTCAGCCTAAGACTATTTACTTATGTCTGTTTCTGTGGGCCCAATAGGTGTTACAGGATTTCATTGTGACCTTTATTCTGTAATGCCGGTGTTGGAGATTCTTGATGTACTGTAATTTCTTCTGCACAGTGGCCCCGTGAGCTGAGCACGTCTGCATTTGCTTTACATCGCTGTTAGCTTGCTAATGGGTGAAATGTCAAGCAAGGAAACTGAAGTAATGCGTTTGTCCGTCTGAGATGATGATGTTGTGGTCTCTGTTGTGTGCAGGTGTAGATCCGTCTCTGCAGATCGATCACAGGATCCACACGTCGTCACAGGTGGCCCCTGCCGGCTCCAAACAGAACAAGCCGCGGGTGGCGAACTCAAGGGATGAGCGCTTCAGATCAGGCAGGAACATCTCTCTGATAAACTCTCTGATCATCAGGGACGAGCACAACAAAAGAAAAAAGAAGTGCACTTTATTATACTTATAAAAAGAGTGCTTACGAAAATAATGTAAAATAACATATTTTATACGAATATACTTAAGTGTGAACTGAATGTAATGTTTTCTGACACTTAATCGCATGATAGGTGGCCTCATTAATATTATATGCAAGTATATTTATTTTAAAAAATACTTTTAAGATGTGAAGTACACTATAAGTACACATTCAGTACAGCTAAGGGCACTTTTTCATTGGGTTCAGTATCACTATTGCATGTTTTAACTAACTTTTGCATGTAAATTAATATGAATGATACATAAATCAAGTGACTTAGGCAAGCTGAGGTATATTTCCAAGAGATTTTTTGAAAGTTTCTAAAAGAAAGGCTAAAAACGTCAAAGCAATAATATAATTGCTTAATTGCTTAATATAATATAAT
Organism: Coreius guichenoti; assembly: GCA_039654105.1. Classification (NCBI taxonomy): domain Eukaryota; kingdom Metazoa; phylum Chordata; class Actinopteri; order Cypriniformes; family Gobionidae; genus Coreius; species Coreius guichenoti. The sequence goes on from CM077172.1 coordinate 43,949,048, forward strand.
ATAATAATATTATGTAATATAATAATAATAACAAACGCTAATATTATTCAGGTACCCTGGTGAGGCTCTGTCATATCATGTAGACATCTGGGATTTGAAAATGTAATTTGTCTGATGTCTGATGGTAGTTTTCTGTGTTTTTTGTGTCTCCACAGACCTTCATACAGAAGCAGTTCAAGCAGCCTTGGCAAAGTATAAAGAGAGAAAGATGCCGATGCCCTCGAAGAGACGCTCTGTTCTAGTGCAGTCCTCAGTGGAAGCATGCACTCCTCCAGGTAACACACGCACACACACACACACACACACACTCTCTCTCTCAGCAAACCAGTAACCAGCATCCCCTGTTGGTCCAGGCATGAGAAACACACCTTATGGTGCAACAATGCTGGGTTTTGATCTTCTGAGTCTTGAGAGAACAATGCATAGCTTTCTGAATAATAGCCTCATTATTTACACAAAGAGAACTGCTCCTGACCACTCAGTTCCCAGACCACCTTCCCACACGTCTGCATATGGAGATGTTTAACAGCTTTATTGACCACTGGCTGCATATTTAGCTATTTGAGCATCAAATTTAGTTAACACACAACCTTTAATACAAAATGGACCGTACCTTATTTTGGGTTATAAGAGATTAACAGCATCTTTTTTCATAGCTCATGTGACTTTGAGTCTTTTAAGTATTAACTAAATTCCTTAGGAGAAATGAAATAGACACAAATGGGACACTTGATGACACTGTACAGTAACAGTACAGAGCGGCAGCATTAATGCACACAGCTCAGATCATTTGATTTGGGAGATTTTGATGCAAAATATTTGAGCTCATATTGAAATCTTTGACTTTTGATGACAGATTTTGGTTTCTGGCATATCTGAGCGCAGTTTGGGATAATATTAACATCTCTTCTGGAGCTCAATAGGAAATGTATGTGAGATTACTGGTTTCTTTTCCTCAGGAGATCAGTCTGAGAAGCAGGAGAATAAAACCTCCATTTGACCTCCAGTTAATCTCATTGCTGTCTTGGAGGATTGCAATCATGGCAACTCTCACAATAGATTTTAACAGGATTTTATTGACAAGAAAGGAGTGTAGGTAAGATTAGTTTTGGCATTAGCTGAAATATATTAAAAATGAAAAAAAAGTATGGAGAATGGCGTAGCTGATCTAGACAGGTGGTGCTGGGGAGGAGGAGGGACAGAAATAAATAAGGTTGCATATAAAGATCGATTGGCTTGGATGGAAGAATTTCATGACTGAACTATGCATTAAAATCCATAATTCATCTTTCCTATTGGTTATTTTGTTTGTATCATCTGTGTCGATGTTGTTGGCTTTCCACAGTTTATGTCGTTATGTCTGATGATTTGTTCATGATGGCACATTATTACATCCTGTGGTCAGATAAGCTCATCTCTCACCTCATGTTTGTGCAACGTCTTTGCTTTGTCCGTCAATATGGATTGCATTATTGCACTGTTGGTTTAGCGTTAACGAGTTTCTGAGTCTTGGTGTCCTGATACACTCTCCTGTCCTTCTTCGGTCAGAATGATGAAGTCAGTGAAAGGTCAACGGGATTAGAGGTTCAAGGGTGGGGTCAGCTCAGCATAACGGGGGACATTCAGGGTCGCTCCCTGTGGGAATTGGTCACGGTCCGCTAATTCTTTTGAGCCCTGTATGGACGCAGTAATGCACACACACACATGAAGTGGCTAAGCTGTGTGATTGCCCCGATAGAGACTGATCTGATGACCCATCTGGCCTGTCAGATGCCCCCCCTGCCCTCTCGCTTTATTCTTGAGGTGGGTCTGAAAGAAACCTAAAAATTAAAAAAAATGCCATTTATTTATTTATGCTTCAGACCTGCAGGACAGGACATTTTGAAGAATATTGATGCTTGTTTTTACATACATAATTGGCGCCTTCTAATTATGATTTTCGTGATAAGAAAAACGCGGATGGAATACCAGAATCCAGACATAAAAATAGAATTCACAGTATAATGTGGAATGTCACACAATTTGGCAACATTTTGGATGAATATACTGTATTACCACCATTATTGACAATAAATAAGACGCTGGATTGTCAACAGTAGCAATAGTGTAGGAATAAGGCATGTGGCAGAAAGTTTTGAAACAAATCAACCCGAGTTCGAATCCGTCCCATCACATATCAGATCAGAAAGGCATTTATTTCCAATAAAAATGAAGAAAACAGTGGAAAAGTGGAAATAAAGTGTTTAAAAAGTGTTTATCGGTTAGGGTTGGGATAGGTTTAGGGAGGGCTTTATTGACCCAATAAGGTGCCATCCATTTAATAATTTTTAATAAATATAATCAATCATTTACACTCTATGCATACCGTGTAATGTACAACAACACTGAGGTGCAAATAGTATCTACCACTATTTAAAAGTATAAATAGCATCTAACCACTATTTACAGTTATTGCAAAGAAAATAGTATTTTTTACCGTGTAAATATAATATATTGCTATTTGTCACTGCCAATTATTAAAGTTTTATGAATTCAATTGATTAGACATTTTTTATTGTTAAAATTGAATTAAACTATTAAAACAGAATTCAGTAATATATAAACATTTTTAGGAAAATAAAATGGAATTTGGGAAATAATAAAAAAAAGATTTCAACTTTCAGCCCTAAAATGTCATTTTTGTTAAACTTTTGATAATTTGTTGTTAAATTGTATAATTTTTATTATTTCAATTAATTAGACATGCTTTTTGATTACTACAATTTAATTTACCCATTAAAACAGAAAAAAACACACACACACAACCCAGAAAAATTAAAACGGAAAATAATGAAATTGATAAATTAAATAAACATGATTTCATGGGGCACTACATGTTAAAATATGTAGTGTCTACAGGCCGTCAAGCTCCAAATCAGGACAAAAAGCACCATAACTCATCATAAAAGGTCAATATGACTTGTGTGAACAATTCAAAATGATATTCATGCTATAAATTCTCTAAAATCATAGCTTTCCATCCTACCCCTCACAAATCTCATTTGCACCTCCATATAATCAAACATTCCCTGTCGCGATCAGTCACATGACCTGCGAGAGCCAGTGGAGTTTGCTATCATTGATATCGTACGGATGTGAGCATCCTCTTCCCTATGCTAACAGAGCAGTGTGACGGATTCGTTTCTGTTTCTGTCTGGATCTGACCAGCTTGATAAATGCCGTCTGACCCACTTTCCTGGGCGTTTCTGATGATGTCTGCAGTGTGTTCAGGACTCTGCTGTGTCCCGTGAAACTGTGCTGTGTTTGTCCTCTAAACCTGATCTCACTGCTGGAGTGACTGAGAGAGAAGTTTTAGAAGAATTATTCTGTTTTAAAGGTCAGGTGTCCAGTTATCGTCAGTACAGCGGTTGTTAAGTGTCTTTCTTGACACATCATCTCGGTCTCCTCCTTTCTCTCCATGTCATTCTCAGTTTCTCTCTCAAATCACTTCTCTTCTCGCGTGACTCTTTCTCGTTCTGCATCTGTGTCAAGGTTACTCTCCGAGTGCCTGAGGACATGGAGTGAGAATAGAATTACAATAGTTCTAGTTTTCACGAGGCTCTTTATAGATCATTAAACATGCATTCCTTTCAAGAGTGAATTGACTGATATATTCTGATCAGCACAATTGTTTCAGCTCCAAGTATATATGTTCTCTAAATCAGCATTATCATCATCATTCAATGAAATGCTGTTGTTTGTAATGTTCAGTTTCGCGTGGAAGTAGATCGTTCTCCTTCATCAGAAGAGACACATTAGGATAATGCCTTTCACATTTTATGCATGACTGTTTGTTGCTCAGTGTCTGTCTCCTAATTCGCTGGACACGCTCCACAGTAATTGCTCCCTGCGGGTGATTAATTGCATAATTAATGTTAAATGGATCTGCTACCACCTACAGGCTTCTTGTCAGTCAATCTCTCTGTTCTCTGTCAGTTCATTTGGGGAAAATGATGCAGTCATGTGTTAGTGTAACTGCAGGCCTCACATGCTCCGTTTCTGACCACATGAGCATTACATCATATATGTATGTATTTTCCCCCCGCAGATCTCATCAAAGTCATATTTCGGTCTGGACTGAGATCAGACGCCTTTTACTTTCTCTTCCACAACGATCATATATTAGTCCTCCTGATGTTCATGATGGAATCTCTGAGTAGATTTTATTTTGAGGACATTTTACTGTACAGTGGCCCCAAAGAGTATTTAAATGATTGTCACACTCAGGGGCCGTTTACTCGACACCGTTTTCAACTAAAAACGGGAAACTTTGTTTTTGATAACGAGATCCTTATCGTCTCCATGTAAACTACAAAAACGGGAATTTGTGAAAACGGTGACGTCATGCGCATGCGTGTTCAGTCTATAGGCGCGTGTGTTTCTTTACAAAGTGACTTCGCCATCTACTGGCCTGGCTGCAGAATACAGCGTTTTTAGTCGTTTTCACAGACCGTGTGAATGGGGAACGTTTTGACAGCGTTGTGGTCTATACACAAAAAAGTTTTTAGTACGTTGTTTTAGTACGTTGTTGTAAATGCACTAGGGATATAATGGTGAGGAAATTTTCCCACCGGTTAATCGACGTGTGACAACACTGGTAATACCGATCGGCGGGGGCTTTTAAAACGCTAATTCTAAACCGAAAGTAAAATGCACACGGCTGCTCGGGCATTCATAACGGTGTGGAGCAAAGCGAGTGTTTTCTATGAATTCCTATGAAAGTTGAGCTTCCATAGGAATTAACTGAAAACGCGCCAGTGGACACACACCGTGAATGACTGCGCAGCCGTAAATGAATGCCCATGCGGCCGTGCACATTTTACTTTCGGTTTAGAATTATCGCCAATTCGGGGGCGGGTTGCTTGAATGGTGGGTTCATTAGCCTATTATTCTTAATGAAAAACACAACAACAAAACAGTACAATGACAAACTCACTTAAACAGGCGCTTTTACATTTCACGTTGAAACCAAATCTTCCGCCGTCGTCTTGTCAGTTCCTCACTCTCTGATGAATGAAATCTGACTCCTGCTGCGTTTGTGCTGCGACTCTCATTCGGCTTACGCTGTATTGAGCAGACACGTTCAGTTTTTAATTGTAGTGTCTGTTCTCTAACTGAACTAAATGATTTTATTACTATAAAATAAATCAAAACGACGGTGGGGGCGGTGCCGCGGTGGGCAAGTGATGTAACCGGTGTTGCACCTGAACACCGGCAACACGACTATCGCAGCAAGCCTAAAATGCACCCTTAAGAATGAAGGGCATTTCGTTACATTAGATGACAAAATATCAAATCAAGTTGCATTTAAATTAAAGAGATGTATGAAACACTTTTCAAGCAAAAACTTAGCCCCGGTTTCACAGACAAGGCTTAAGCTAGTCTCAGACTAAAATGCATGTTTGAGCTGTTTTAACTGAAAGCATGTCTTAAAATATAATATTTTTATGTCTCAAGATGCACACCAGTAATGTTTTTTTTTCTAGGGCACATTTATAAAAAACTACTTAAATGTCCTAATTGAAATAAGGCCTAATCCTGGCTTAATCTAAGCCCTGTCTGTGGAACCAGGCCTAAGATTGTTAGCTGTGAAATGATAAAACAATAAATATATTGTTCAAAATTAAGACGGATCAGGTTAGAAACTTGAGCAGAACTGACTTAAAAATCACCAATTAAACAGCCGATTAAAAGACACTGAGCAAAACTGATGAGGAAAAGGGACGTTTGTGATGAGGAAAGCTCGAGTGCCAATGACACTTGGCATTCTGTATGACATTAGGACATGTTTAATGATGTTAGTATGATATGTTAAGCTGCTGCTCTTGCGCTCACAGACACCTCCTCGGCGTCAGAAGACGAGGGCTCACTGCGCCGGCAGGGACGGATCGCCTCCTCGTCTCCGTACCAGGCGCACCCGAGCGTGGAGCACTGGTTCAACAGAGTCATCCAGGGCTCGTCCACCTCATCGTCCGCATCCTCCACCTCATCCCACCCCGGAGGAAGAGCCCACCACGCCACCAACACCACCTCTGCGTCAGCGGCGACCGTGCTGGCCGACCTCATGGCTCACACACAGCTGGGTCAGTACTCATATCCTCGAGTGGTCTCTGTTAAGATGCTGTAGCCTGATGTGTCTTCTGAACACTGCTAACACACCAGGATGATGTTTTAGGTGCTGCTGAAAGGAATAGTCCACATAATGAAAATCCTGTCATTTATCTACTCACACTCATGCCGTTCTGAACCTGTATGAACACAAAAGTCAATAGAGACTGGGTCTGTCAAGCCAAAACAGCACTATAAAAGTTTTAGAAAACTAGTCATAAGACTTGTGCCCTATATTTCAAATCTTACGACAGCTTTGTGTGAGGAACAGGTGCAAATCTACAGCGGACAGGACGATTTTAAAATCGGTTTAAATGTTGGTCTCTACCTCACATAAAGCTAGCCAGGATATTCTTCTAAATAGTCCTGTTTTGTTCTGTGGAAGAGAGAAAGTCTTAGAAGTTTGGGTGAGTAAATTATGACAGACTAATTTCTTGGTGAACTTAGATTAACTTCACAGGTCAACCTACTCTACAGGGATGCATGATATATCGCCACCATATTGGTATCATAAAAGTTATATCGTTATATCGTTAATATAAGATTTGGCCGATATATTAGGGGTGTAACGGTACACGAAACTGACGGTTCGGTACGCACCATTTATTTTTATTAAACAGTGGTTTACTGAACAATTCGTGTCTGTCCTTAAATGAATTCAATTATAACTAAAAGTTTCTTAAAGATAATGCTGTAAACTATATAGGGAGCCCTTACTTGCACATTACTATAATATTAAAGGTTAACAACAGAGAACAAACTATTAGCCTGAATTCAGTTGCTTTTTATTTTTAGATATAATAATCAACACTCAAATAACACATTGTATGCAAACATGTAAACTTCACATTAGGCAGTTTTTGCATTAACTTCTAAATCTGATTATAAAATTATGTTTTTACTCCAATTCGTTGTTGAAATATAATCATTTATACACAGTGGCTGTCATTTTCATAACAGATTTATTTAAACACACATTAAATAATCAAGACATCACTAACAGGTTCAGCAGAATATAATGAATATATATAGGCTAATATAGTGCATATATTTAGTGAAAGAGTTGATTTCTCTAGTGAACTCACAGCTGTGGACACTGAATGACTTCTGAGGTAAATGTGATGCTACGTGACATTGTTCTCAAGCTGTTTTATTGACGTCTTTCCACCGTTGAAACACGACATATGATACGTTTCAGTAAGTTGTAATGTATCCTCAACATACAGTGGGGAGGACAAGTATTTGATACACTGACGATTTTGCAGGTTTTCGTACTTACAAAGCATGTAGAGGTCTGTAATTTTTATCATAGGTACTCTTCAAATGTGAGAGACGGAAAATCACATTGTATGATTTTTAAATAATTAATTTGCATTTTATTGCATGACATAAGTATTTGATCACCTACCAACCAGTAAGAATTCCGGCTCTCACAGACCTGTTAGTTTCTCTTTAAGAAGCCCTCCTGTTCTCCACTCATTACCTGTATTAACTGCACCTGTTTGAACTCGTTACCTGTATAAAAGACACCTGTCCACACACTCAATCAAACAGACTCCAACCTCTCCACAATGGCCAAGACCAGAGAGCTGTGTAAGGACATCAGGGGTAAAATTGTAGACCTGCTCAAGGCTGGGATGGGCTACAGGAAAATAGGCAAGCAGCTTGGTGAGAAGGCAACAACTGTAGAAAATGGAAGAAGTTCAAGATGATGGTCAATCTCCCTCGGTCTGGGGCACCATGCAAGATCTCACCTCGTGGGGCATCAATGATCATGAAGAAGGTGAGGGATCAGCCCAGAACTACACGGCAGGACCTGGTCAATGACCTGAAGAGAGCTGGGACCACAGTCTCAAAGAAAACCATTAGTAACACACTATGCCGTCATGGATTAAAATCCTGCAGCGCACGCAAGATCCCCCTGCTCAAGCCAGCGCATGTCCAGGCCCATCTGAAGTTTGCCAATGACCATCTGGATGATCCAGAGGAGGAATGGGAGAAGGTCATGTGGTCTGATGAGACAAAAATAGAGCTTTTTGGTCTAAACTCCACTCGCCGTGTTTGGAGGAAGAAGAAGGATGAGTACAACCCCAAGAACACCATCCCAACCGTGAAGCATGGAGGTGGAAACATCATTCTTTGGGGATGCTTTTCTGCAAAGCATCACACAGCCAGGGCAACTAAGGAGTGGCTTCGTAAGAAGCATCTGGAGTGGCCTAGCCAGTCTCCAGACCTGAACCCAATAGAAAATCTTTGGAGGGAGCTGAAAGTCCGTATTGCCCAGCGACAGCCCCGAAACCTGAAGGATCTGGAGAAGGTCTGTATGGAGGAGTGGGCCAAAATCCCTGCTGCAGTGTGTGCAAACCTGGTCAAGAACTACAGGAAACGTATGATCTCTGTAATTGCAAACAAAGGTTTCTGTACCAAATATTAAGTTCTGCTTTTCTGATGTATCAAATACTTATGTCATGCAATAAAATGCAAATTAATTACTGAAAAATCATACAATGTGATTTTCTGGATTTTTGTTTTAGATTCCGTCACTCACAGTTGAAGAGTACCTATGATAAAAATTACAGACTTCTACATGCTTTGTAAGTGGGCAAACCTGCAAAATTGGCAGTGTATCAAATACTTGTTCTCCACACTGTGCCTTCAGATGTTGATTCATGTTTATTCTTTGACTGAAGAGATGATCGCGTTCACTCGCGCGCCTATACAGTGATCTGTCACGCTACATTAAAGAGCATCAAAGCGGCATTTATCGTTTGAATTTCGTGATAAAATGGACAGAATAATTAATATGTTCGTGTGGGAACTCGGAACTGTTAAAGATTGCATTCGGTACCGTTCGGTACACACGTGCACCTGTACTGAAACGGTTCGGTACGATTATGTGTACCGTTACACCCCTATGATATATTAAAGCTGATAAATAATGCATCATTTCCTTCAGCTGAGACACTTCAGATACGCACTGTTCCCATGATGGTTTTTAATTGCTTGAAATATGATTTGATTTTTTTTTTTTGGGGTAAGGAAGGGTCTTTTCCATAGGAGTGTAAAATAAATTTTAAAACTTACACTGGTTCAAACTACTGTACTTTTTTGTTTTATTTATGTTAAAGTGTTTGGGACATGGCTTTTAATGGCAAGACTTTTTTTTTTGTAATCAGGCTCTCAAAAATTATATAAAAATTTGGATTTAGATTTATCGGCCCATATATCGGTTATCGGCCAAAATGTTCATATAGGTCCATCCCTATACACTACCGTTCAAAAGTTTGGCGTCAGTGAAATTTCATTTTATTTTTTGAAAGAAATTAATACTTTTACTCCGCAAGGATGCATTAAATCGATCAACATTTATAATGTTACGAAAGATTTCTGTTTCAAATAAATGCTGTTCTTTTGAGCTTTCTGTTCATCAAAGAATCCTGAAAAAAATATCATGTTTTTCACAAACATATGAAGCAGCACAACTGTTTTCAACATTGATAATAATCATAAATGTTTCTTGAGCATCAAATCATCATATTAGAATGATTTCTGAAGGATCATGTGACACTGAAAATGCTGAAAATTCACAGGAATAAATTACACTTTACTATATCCTCATTATAATAATATTTCACAATTTTTACTGTATTTTTGATCAAATAAACGCAGCCTTGTTGAGCAGAAGAGACTCTTTCAAAAACATGAACTAATCGTATACTGACCCCAAGCTTCTGAACAGTAGTGCACTGAACAAGTGAAGTGTGGTATGAGCAGCTTGGCTACTGTACTGTATGTTGGTGCTCTGGACCAGCGATCTGATCCTCATAACCCTGTCTTATTCCTCAGTCAAAATCTTCTCTGTTACAGCTCAGTGCCTTAAAAACTAAAGCACAGATCCTGCATTCATCTCGATAGCATGACATGCTTACACACACTTTACTGCTCTGATACAATCTCTGTTGTGGATGTTCTGGCTGCATGTTTGCATGGTGCATTCTGCTTTTTGAACTGTTTCCGCTGTGCTGGCATATCTTTAGGGTCCTGAAGCCAATCTGTGCAGATAAAGCCAGCGCTGGCCTTGTTAGCTTGACATGCAAACTGAGCAGTTTCCAGTTCTGCTTCACTGTTAATAAACCCTGTTAAAGGAATATTTCCTGCAATACTCACTCTCATATCGTTCCAAACATGATGATTTTCTTTCTTTAGTTAAGCACAAATAGAGATGTTTCTGCTGCATTTACAGTGAAAGTAAATGAGATACAAGCAAGAAAAAATCCACACTTTTTTTTTATACTTTAACTCAATACAGCGCTATACCTGTATTCCAACACTGTAAAAGCGATTATTTTAACGGTAAAAGACTGTAAAAATGTGTCAGTAAACACCTGTTAGTTGGTTAACAGTATGTTCCCGTGCTATATGCGGGAGAAAACTGAAATAGATCTAACCTTATATTTCATGTCATTTTACAGTAAAATACTGCAAACCCTCTGGCCGTCCTTTTTGACCGTTTTTTTTTTTTTTTTTTACTTCATCGGAATGGTACGAGACTTGGTAAAGGTTTTGGCACTTGCTGTGTGAACACCAAAAAAAAATCATAGTCATGATTTAACAAGGTTAAATAGTAAAAATAGTCACACTTGTACTCCTCGTGGTCAAAAATGAGCGCACTGGAAACGAATGGGAGACGAATTTGGAAGCGTTTGGTACTGTGCCCAAACAAAATCTGACTGAAAGCTCATTTCTTGAGATATCCACCTCAAATTTGGAACACAATTTGTTTAGAGTTATGACTTTGATTTTCTCACAGTTTTAGAGTAAAATGTGTTTTGGAAAATATATATTTAATTAAAAATTTAAAATAGTATTTTTGTGAATTTTTAACAATAAACGAAAAATTCTATAACTTTTTTTAAGTTCACTTTTTTAAACTTTTTTCTCCTCAGCAATAATCTTTAAAAAGATTATTCTTTAAAAAGAGACCAAACTTCAGTCTGAGCTCCAAAACATTCATGATTTACCACAGTTTCATTTCATTTTCAGGTCAATGCTCAAAAAGTGAATAAATGGATTATAAATATAATTTAGTACCATAAAATCCCCTAAAAATACAAAATATTAAATAAAAAACATTATTGAACCAAAATATAGTGCATACATTTAATTGAAATAATAATTGGTAATTGGTAATTTTTGGCCATCACACAAGCAGCACCAGAGGGTTAAATGTACAGTTTTTGTGAATAAGTGAACAAGTCTTCTTAAAACTTACAGTGGAAAACTTTCACTGTAAGTTTAACATTCCCATAATTCCCTGTGAGACTCTTCATTTTAATAATTATGTTTCTTCTTAGTTTTTTTTATATCAGTCATGTACATTAGGGTTTTATGTTACATCATATGCTGTTAAATTAAAGTTTTTTGCATTATTTTACTGTATATTACCTATATTAGTATTTACCTCAGCTTGTGGAAAAGCTACTTGTGATGAACTTTGATTTATTGTCGTCACGGTCGTAACCTATACAAGAGAGAAACAAAGCAAACACAAACGTGACTCTACAACGGCTTTCAAGCACTGACTAACACACGGGCTAATAAGACACATCTTCTGTTCACAGAAGAACTACAAAGAGACACCAGAAACTCAATAAAAGTCCTTAAACACAAAACACTGGCGAATTGTGACAACTGTCTCTATACCACCTGTGTTTCAGTATATTATATTATATTAAGTTTTTAGTAATTTGGTATTTTACCATTATTTCAGTTAATGAAATATATTTCCCCCCCCCCCAAATTTTAAGTTCAATCTGTAAAACGTAAGATGTTGCTACTAGGGGTGTAACGGTACACGTATTCGTACCGAACCGTTCCGACAGGCTTGTTTTAAGCACGGAATATACTTCAATCCGAGTTCCCACTCGAACATATTAAGTATTCAGTCCATTTTATCTTTAATGTGACATGACAGATCACTCGTGTGCGTCAGTTCAAGCGGCGGCGCGCGAGTGAACGCGATCATCTCTTCGGTCAAAGAATAAACATGAATCAGATGCTGTATCATATGTATCATACGTATCATATGTCGTGTTTCAACGGTGGAAAGACGTCAATAAAACAGCTTGAGAACAATGTCACGTAGCATCACATTTACCTCAGAAGTCATTCAGTGTCCACAGCTGTGAGTTCACTAGAGAAATCAACTCTTTCACTGAATATATGCACTATATTAGCCTATATATATTCATTATATTCTGCTGAACCTGTTAGTGATGTCTTGATTAATGTGTGTTTAAATAAATCTGTCATGAAAATGACAGCCACTGTGTATAAATGATTATATTTCAACAACGAATTGGAGTAAAAACCTAATTTTATAATCAGATTTAGAAGTTAATGCAAAAACTGCCTAATGTGAAGTTTACATGTTTGCATACAATGTGTTATTTGAGTGTTGATTATTATATCTAAAAATAAAAAGCAACTGAATTTAGGCTAATAGTTTGTTCTCTGTTGTTAACCTTTAATATTATAGTAATGTGCAAGTAAGGGCTCCCTATATAGTTTACAGCATTATCTTTAAGAAACTTTTAGTTATAATTGAATTCATTTAAGGACAGACACAATTTTTTCAGTAAACCACTGTTTAATAAAAATAAATAAAAAGCAATTTTGTAAAACTGCTGTACCGAACCCGGACCGAACCGTGACTTTAAAACCGAGGTACGTCAGTTTTGTGTACCGTTACACCCCTAGTTGCTACCATATTTTTCACTGTAAAGTTCTGGCAACCACACCTGCCAATTTTTTCTTTTTTTTTACTGTAAATTTAACAGATTTTACAGTGACGTCTTCTAAAGTCAAACTGTTTTGTGTGAGAAACAGACTGGCCTCAAACCTCATTCATGATTGTGCGTCATATGGATTACTTATACGGTGCTTTTTTGACGTCCTCTAGTCACTGTTTGCTTTCAATGTATGAACAAGAACAGAATGAAACATCTTAGTCACATTAGTTTTGAATGGCATGAGAGTGAGTAATATCATAACTGCAGAACACGTTGACTTTACTCAGCTGCTCTTTACAGAGAACATTTGCATTCCCACTATATCTCCTCTTTTTCTCTGCTCTCCTCCTCTTTCTTTCACCCTGTTTCTCTGCCTCTCTGCCCTTGAAGGCCGGTATCATGAAGCCGGCCCTGGGCGCTGCCTGTAAATAACCTCAGATTTCACACAGTGTCAGAGTCGCTCTGTGGATCCTCTGCTCTGACAGACCCAGCTGCAAGAGCCAAGATTACACACTAAACAGCTGCTTGTTGGTTAATAGTGTGGAAATTCACTTATATATTTAGCATAAAGCTCTTATTTAGAATAAGATGGACAGGAAACACCACATGGAATTAGGAAGAGAGATGACCGATAAAGTAGTCATGTGTAAAGCAACTAAAACACAGCTAATCAGAACATATTTGACCATAAAGGACCAATGAGATTTCATGGCAGGCAGGTCTGATCAGTTCACGCTAAAAGTATGTGCTTTGTTGAAGATGGGAAAGTACATACTTTTTATACATGTATTTTTAGTAATGCTGTTTCAGTGCTGTAATCCCATTCCACGCCACCCTACATCCTGCACAGCTAAATATATGATCAATATTATAATTCATCATGGGTTTGATCACTGAACACTCCACCATGCATTTCTGTATTTTGACCTCCACTCCCCTTTGACCTTTGGCACCTCATGACAGACAACCACAGTGCGCCGCCGGACGTGACAGGCCTGTCGGAGCGCTCGGTGCATGCGGAGCGTCCGCAGGTGGCGTCAGTGCGAGGGCTTCCACGCGGATACACACACACCAGCGTCCTGGAGACCGCCGACGGTGAGCATCTTCCTGTCACACACGTCATGTCATCTCTCCACACAACTCTCACTCCACTGCATCCAGACGTTCACACTGAACACAGTGTTTATAGCTCTGTCCCGAAACCTAGTGATCTGCCTCGCTTTCTCCTGCCTACACAGGCAGCACCTCCTGAAGAAGCTTGCTAACTGCCACGACACCTCAGAAGAGACCGACTCTCATCTCACACTTGATTCCAGTACAGTTTGACTGATTCTCATGTTGCTAAGATATTAGAACAATATTCTAAAAAGAACTTCTAAAGCACAAATAAATGTAAGGTTCCTTGCCAAGAAGAAGTGCACTTAATTGTATTGAATGTGCACTCTTCAAATCTTAAAAGTGTATATTTTTTTACAGATAATATAATACTAATGAAATAAAATACCACTTAAGTGCATTTAAAGAGAGACACTTTCATAACTACTTGTTGGTGTACACACTTAAGTACACTTTTAAAAAGTGCACTTTGTTTTAGTCAAAAGTTTTACTTAAAATATATGTTAAATCATCATGTTAAGTATACTTACTTTGACACATGTAAAGTACTTGATTGTAATATTGAATGACTCAGTACAGTTCAAATTATATTTAAAGTTTATATAATTGCATCTTCATCATTATAAATGTGTAATTACAAATATATTTAAATGCATGACATACAAGTTTCAGTAGAAATGGCATTAAGTAACGTATATTTTAGTTTACCATAAATATTTGTCAGCTACACTTATATTCAGTGTATTATACACTTATATTCAGCTAACCATATTTCAAAGACAATAGAAGTAATTATGAAATCACATATAAAGATATTCTACTTAAGTCCTACTTAAATGGGTCAAAAAACATATATACACCGATCAGGCATAACATTATGACCACAGGGGAAGTGAATAACACTGATTATCTCTTCATCACGGCACCTGTTAGTGGGTGGGATATATTAGGCAGCAAGTGAACATTTTGTTCTCAAAGTTGATGTGTTAGTGGTCTGCAGTGGTCAGTATTTATCAAAAGTGCTCCAAGGAAGGAACAGTGGTGAACCGGCGACAGGGTCATGGGCGGCCAAGGCTCATTGATGCACGTGGGGAGCGAAGGCTGGCCCGTGTGGTCCGATCAAACAGACGAGCTACTGTAGCTCAAATTGCTCAAGAAGTTAATGCTGGTTCTGATAGAAAGTTATCAGAATACACAGTGCATCGCAGTTTGTTGTGTATGGGGCTGCATAGCTGCAGACCAGTCAGGGTGCCCATGCTGACCCCTGTCCACCGCCGAAAGCGCCAACAGTGGTCCGATCTGTGACAAGTCAGATTCGTGCTGCTAACATCTTGGTGCCAGATACCACAGCACACCTTCAGGGGTCTAGTGGAGTCCATGCCTCGACGGGTCAGGGCTGTTTTGGCAGCAAAAGGGGGACCAACACAATATTAGGAAGGTGGTCATAATGTTATGCCTGATCGGTGTGTGTATATATATATATATATATATATATTGAAAAATGCATATTTCTGGCTGTTTATTGGTCTGTTCCTGCTTGCTCAAGCCAGATATTATGATGTCATCAGCATGCTTTCTTTTTTTGTGGGAATAGTTCACTAAAAATGAAAATGCTGTCATCACCTGCTCACCTGCATGTCAGTGCAAAATACAGTCTCATTTATGCTTCCACACGTTCAAATCTAATGCTGAAAATATCATTGAGAACCGATGAAGTTTGATACCCGAGTCACCATCCACTTTCATTATAGGGAAAAAACACCCTGGAAAGAGTGTCCTCTTGTGTTCTACTCAGGGGAGTAGAGTGGCATTAGCATGTACTGTAAATGATGACTCATCGATTTTCATTTTTAGGTGTACTGTCTCTTTAAGACACAGAGCTGAACGTCACATCAGGATCATGATTAACCTGTTTTCTTGTCCTCGCTTGTACCAACTGATGTGGTGTGTTAGTTCTTGGAAGGATGACTAGGTGGTGATGGTTAAACTTAAGCAAAAAAACGTATGTCTGTCACGCTCAGTGTGAGTGGCCTCAGCTCTGAACATGCG
Organism: Coreius guichenoti; assembly: GCA_039654105.1. Classification (NCBI taxonomy): domain Eukaryota; kingdom Metazoa; phylum Chordata; class Actinopteri; order Cypriniformes; family Gobionidae; genus Coreius; species Coreius guichenoti. The sequence goes on from CM077172.1 coordinate 43,965,151, forward strand.
TGTTTATTGAGGTTTTCTCTTCTTCAGGCACTGACAGGGCGGATGGGGAGGCCACGGATGGTATTTATACACGTTTACTTCACTCTGCCCCTCCTCCTGGTGTCTCTGTGTCTCAGCCGTGACCTCTGTGTTAATTATGATCACAACAATATTTCCTCCTAATGTGTCTCCTTTTGTCTTTTTAATGTTGTTTATTCTTTCAAGGTCTTTTCACAGCGTTCAGAATAGGTTTTGCAGTATGACTTTATTACTGTTATTAACAAAGCATTACATGGGAAGTTCTTTCTTGTGAAGTTCTCACTTTTATACTTCTTGTTTTAGTACATATTATGAACATAACATACTTTAAAAGAATATACTTAAGTGTGAACTCTATGTAATGTTCCAAGACACTTAATTGCATGTTAATTGTGATTAAATGAACATAGGCTTACATGTATTAAATGCACTTATAGTTGAACTTTAATGCTTATTTTGACCCACTTAAGTACATCTGACAAGCATTTATTGTAAATTAAAATATACTTTAATGTCATTTCTATTGAACTTGAATATCATGTATTTAACTATATTTGTAATGACACATTTATAATGATAAAGTTGCAATTTAGTACATTTAAAATGTATTAACTTTAAATGTAATATCAAATTTTGAACACAAAACAGTTAAAATCAAAACAAGTGTGCTTCTTTAAAGCACGGCAAAATATTAAACATAATGATCTAAAATGTACTTTAAAGTAAAACATTTAATTTACAGTGCCCTTTTTTAAAAGCGTACTTAAGTGTGTTAAGAATCATAGTCGCACTACGCTTAAGTTTGTATATCACGTATTTACATATATTTGTAATTACACATTTATAATGATAAAGTTGCAATTTAGTACATTATTAACTTTAAATGTAATATCACATTTTGAACACAAAATTATGTTAGAAAATTTTAATTATGTTAGTCGACACATCAAAACAAGTGTACTACACTTAAGTGGCCTTTTTTCATTAACATTATATTATCTGCAAGTACAGTTTTTTAAAGTATACTTTTAAAGTTTGAAGCGCACATTCAATACAATACAATTCATTTTCACAAGGGAAAGCTCATGTTTAAGTAAACGAATGATTAGATCATTTGGTTGTTTGTCAAATGGTTCTTAGTACACATTCAATTATTGAGGCCATAAAATGGTAATTGCACTTATACCATGGTACTCTGATCTATAACCACTGCAGGCCTATAGATGGATTACCTTTATATACAGTACATCAGTATTTACATGGTGCTTCAAAAAATACCATAGTGTTACCATGGTATAATGTATGTTAAAACGTGGTATTATCATAGCATCGTGTCCAAAAGTAGTATATTTTGATGCTTTTTTGATGGTGAATACAAGCATGCAAGTTGCAGATTAGTCACAGTGTTATGGTAGTGTGTGATTATTGTGTTTATTAATAGGTTAATATGGCTTAAGGACATTTATGAGGCAAGATAACAGTAGGTATGTAGCGGTTATGCTCGTATGAGAGGAATTATTCTTTAACTAAATAGCAAGAAGGTTGCGTGTTTGGGGAAGTGTGACAGTGACTGGCTTCAGCGGGTCCTGCAGTGAATTGTGGGTACAGTCTCTGAGTGTGTGAGCGAGTGAGACGCAGACAGACAGACACACAGACAGCGGCTGAGGCTCAGGTGTCATGCATATATACATGACACATCCATCTCTGTGGATTCACAGCCAGACGTCTGACAGAGAAGTGAAAGGCTTGATTCATCATGTGAAGATGATGGTTTGCTTCTGTCCTCTTCTCTCAGCCGTGTGAAAGTCTGTGTTTACCTGCATAGATGGGTGATTCTATTCTAACTGTTATAAATCAGCTGAGATGTCCCTCAAACCTTTGAGATTTCTGTTCAATTTAACAACATTTGTTCCGCCGCTAAGTTCAGAGCGTGCGTGTCGTGTTTCTGTGACATGGGATGTAAATATTTGTCCTGACAATGATTCAATTTCATTAACACAATGAATCATGGCATTTAAAATTTGATTTGATTATTTTGGTATGATTCATAATTATGTTGGACATTCACTGAAGAACAGTTTACCCAGCTAACAAAAACCTGGGAACGTTCCCAAAACATGTATTTGTAACGTTTGTTTTTGGTTAGTTTTCGTTACGGAAATAGAACGTTTCTTTTAGGTTGTAGAACATTCCCCTAACGTTCCCATACCGTTCTGTTAGCCTCTTTCATCATATTTATTTGACATATTCTCCCGCGTCCCATATGGTATAATCAAACCATGTCTTGTTTTGAACTATTATTTAATCAATAGCACATAAACCGTCATATGGAGGATTAAATTAGATTGATTTGGTTAACTTGTGTCAATGAACCACAGTAACAGATTTTACATTAAGCGCCAAATAACAATGACTTCAACACAGTACGTTTTTTTTTTAAATATGAATTTTAATCACAGACATTAAAAAATGAATAACAATTATCTTACTATCTATAGGATAACATTACATTTGTTTCGTAGCACTGAAGTAGCAGGATGTGCTTCTCTCTTTTGGTCAATAACTTCCCGGTTAACTTCATGTTCTCTTCAGTTAGACGTGTCAAATCTCTCTGAAGTCACACTGCAAAATATACTTTGATTATGAGAAATAAATAACCTGCAGGGAACGTTCTGGGAAGGTTGCAAAAACAAAATAGCCAAATAGGAACCATATGGGAACACTAGGGGAATGTTCTGTGTTTGCTGGGTACACTGCAATGGAAAACCAATAAACAATCACCATTTTACATTCATATAAACTATTAAATCAGTCCTGTAATGAACGATGCATTCATTTTACACCCCTAATGGTAACTCTAAAGACAGTAACACTGAAAAAAAGACTTTTTCTTCAAATTAGTTAATTATTTTGTATTTATTTTATTTTATTTTCACGGTTTGTAACACTTGATAGAATCACCCGGGTGCTCTCGTGTTATTGTTTAACATGTATTAACTTATCCATTGCATCTTTTGTCCCTGTGTTTCATGTGTTTAATCTATGTAAACTGTAATAGATGAAGCATATAGTGAAAGCTCTTTTATCAGAGAGCTCATGAATGTCTGATGAGATGGGTAGCTGGGCAGCGGCTTGTTGCTAGGCAGCACGAGTCCAGCCGCCTCAATCAGAGTCAAGCAGTGTCTGATGCGCTGGGTCAGGTGTCTCTACTGAGCACGCTCAGTACCATCTCAGCCAACCCCATGGGCATACAGCCTTACACTGACTGACAGGCTATTGTGTGAATCTGTCCTTTCACACTGACCTTTCCCTGCTTTTTTATCTCATCTTCTCCATGTCTCTCTCTCTCTCTGTCCCGTCTTCTCCTGACACTATCTCTGTCTAAAAGGCGTTCCAGTCAACAGTCGAGTGTCCTCCAAGATTCAGCAGCTCCTAAACACTCTGAAAAGACCAAAGAGACCACCTTTACGAGAGTTCTTTGTTGATGATTTCGAGGAGCTTTTGGACGGTAGGTTCATAACACTTCAGTCATGAAACTCTAGATGGCTGATCGGTCCTTTACATGTATTCATTTCCTACATTGCACCAGCTGATTGGCCTCTGCTGATCCTGCAGCCAATGAGATTGCTTGCTCAACATTTGAATAGTCTGGTTCAGTGTTTACTGTAGGCTGGTCTGGTTCCTCTGAACCCCTCCACCTCCCCAGCTCCACCTGCCTAGATCTGCTATGGGATTTATGTATGTCTATTTATGCAGCAGCAGCAGATCTTACATGCTCACAGCAGCGTGTCTGTGTATCTGTTAGCAGTAGCAAGTCTCCGTACTTGATTTTCAGCCTCATAGAATTGTGCTAAAAACTACTCACCGCACCTTAGCAACTGCTTAGCAATGCCCTCACATCGTGATAGCGAGGTTTATAGGACCAGCCACCACTTACATGTTCTTCAGAGAATGTAAAAATCTTATCTTAGTTTTCTGAGGAGCCTTTATGTCTCGTGATCAAGCCCTCTATCACTGACAGCAGGCCAATTATATTTTCTTTCATCTCACACATGGATTATATGAAAATATGAACTTGTGAATTGGCATTTACACTTAGATTGAATAGGTGTCTCTGAAATCCTTGCTCATAAATACTAACCCAGGTGACAGGAAGATAACACAAAACAACATATTAGGCAGCCATGTTAAGGGTAAGGATTATTTACACCTGGAAAAACTTCATGGTTTTATTATCGGACAGGTTCAGTCACACATCTTTGATTGTCCTCCTTACGTACTGTAAATCAGACATCTGTGGGTCTGTCCTAAAGAGCACCATTAAGTATAATTATATATACGTTTATTACAAATGAGTTCAGAAAAAGGCCGATTGTGTATACGGTACACCTGTCTTACTCTCCACACCACTACTCTAATCACCAGTGGGATTTCTTCAGTAATTTTGTCTGGCTCAGTCAGACAATAGTGAGCGGAGTTAGTGTAAATAGCCTCTGCCAACAGCGCTAAAGTCAATTACTCAGAAAATGAATGGGATTTTTATTACTAAACAAACTAAACAAACACTGCATTCCTGTACACATAAAAATAGCCTTTTACTAATACAGGTTTTGTTTGTTTTGCTTATTTATCCATGTGAGCAGATTGTAGTATGCCATAGTCAATTTATTCAGCCTTTACTGCGGTCAGTCTCTAGTACAGTGATCCGCAAACTATTTGAGGCTTATTAAAGGCATTAAAATATCCCTGAGAATCCCTGCATCAATCTCACCTCCCTCTTTGTTCACTCAGCCCTTTCTTACCATTCTTAAAAATACTCTTTCATATTCTCTTAGCAGAAGCATCTTCTCCTTATATTCTCTCTCTCTGTTTTTCCTTCTCTTTCTGTTCCAGACACACAAAATCAATCAAATCTATTTAAAGGCGTGTGACATCTCATCCTCAGTCACCCTGAGACGGATCGGTGTTTAGTGACATTTAAACTCACTCTCACACATAAACTCTGTTAGTGAGCGGCTTACAGGATAAGGCAGCATCCATCATGAAACCTTATAAATGACTGATCTAATGAGCATACAATACAATAATAAAATACATAGGAGAATATGAGTGATTTTTATTTACACTGACTTTGGTTACAACTTCTCGGTATTGATATTTTTAACGCCAAAAGAGAGTTTGCGCTGGAGTGAGCTGTTAGTAAATCTGGCCGATAGTCTAAATATGGCCAGGCTTTTGACTAGTGACATCAGGGGCCCTATCATACACCCGGTGCAATGCGACGGCAGTCGCGACGCAAGTGTTTTTTGTTAGTTTCAGCCGGACGCAGTTTTCATTTTCACGTCCATTTTGAGGAACTGAAAACGACTGCGCCATTGACCAACACAAACCTGGTCTAAAGTCAATAGCGCAGTATTTTTGTGTTATTAAAAGGGCGTGTTAGTAATATGAGCCTATAGGCGGGTGCACAACGCGAGTACACTCTGCTTATTACACACACAGGGATGCGCAGCAGGACACAAACATTTTTAAATATTAAATAAAAGGATTCCTCTCTGGAGAAGCGTGCAGCCTTTCCACTCGCAAATTCCTCCATGTAAATAGTGAATCCGCCATGGCACGAGCGCAACTGGCTTTTAAAGGGAATGGGAGATGAGACTGGTTTATTGCACGTTACGCCCAAAACACACCCATGACTCATTAAGAGACTAAGTACCTTTTGGACCATGCGCCTGGCGCGCACCGATCGTTTTTTCCGTCGTTAAACTAGCAAAAGTGGATTCGGACACACCCTCAGTGCACCTGCGCCGTGAACTTCAGACCATGAGCTCAGATCATTAAAATAGGGCCCAAAGTCTGATCAACCAGGCCCGCCCCTTTATTAAATGAGGAATGTGACGTGTTCGTTCCCGGAATAAAACTCAAGACTACAATGAAGGCGTTTCAGGGAGTTCAGAAACACTGACACTGATGTAGAGAAGAACTCCCGCTGGAGTGAAAAAAGCACAATAGGCCCCCCTTAAGAAATTATTACACAAACAATAGTATTTGTTTATACATGGTATCTAACAGAAGTGATAATTAAGTTATTTGCATAAAGCAAACCACATAGCGTGAGGTATTAGCTTTAAGTTAGTGACTATACTCTTTGTGGTATTTGTCCCCTACAGTCCAGCATCCAGACCCGAACCAGCCCAAGCCTGAGGGGGGTGAGATGAGAGCCCTGAGTGGGGAGCCGCTCGGTGTGGTCACTAACTGGCCTCCGTCGTTACTGGCCTCTTTACAGCGCTGGGGAACCACACATCCCAAGAGCCCCTGCCTCACAGCTCTGGACAACACCGGCAAACCCGTCTACACACTCACATACGGTACGAATGCTACGGTTTACATTAGAGTGGTTTCACAAACAATTTACACAAGATCCTTGAACTAGACTCATTTGTATGCATTTGCAATTTTTAGTTCATGTTCAAAATCTGGCTGATATACCCTTGTGAAAACGAAGTGCACTCAATTGTATTGAGTGTACTTCAAATATTAAATGTTTATTTTTCTTCTGCAATTGTTCTTGCAGATAATAAAATAAAAATGCACTTAGAGCACACTCTCAGGACTGTTTCTTAACACACTTAAGTACACTTTTAAAAAGTGCAAATTAAGTTTTAATTTAAAGTACATTTTAAGTTATTATGTTTCAATAATCTTTTGTTGTGCTTTAAAGAAGTACACGTCTTTTGATGTGTCGACTAACATACTAAAGCACATGTAAAGTATTTTTTACTGTAGTGTGTTATTCGATAATACATGTAAAGTTAATTTATTTTAAATGCAAATTGCAACTTCATCATTACAAATGTGTAATTATTAATATATTCAATACATGTTTCAATAGAAATGACATTATTTTAGTTTATCATAAATGCGTGTCAGTACATTCATCAGTAACTTTAACCAATTTCACCAATTTTCATTTACTAATTTCAAAGACAATAGAAGTAATTATAAAAGTACATATCGAGATGTACTGAAGTCCTACTGAAGTGGGTCAAAAACACTCTAAAGTTTAGCTGATTGCATTTAATATAAGTTTAAACTATAATACATTTAATTTAATCGCAATTGCACATTCAGATCCCACTTAAGGATATTCTTTTAAAGTATGTTATTTCCATAATAATAAGTACTCTTTTCAGAAGTATGCTTCTGTTTCATAAGGGTAATCCTGTATATTTGGCGTGTTTATACTGGTAATGGTGATAAACTCATTGATAAGTGAACAGACAGCGCAGGTTTGAATGTTTGTGTGTGTATATATATATATATATATATATATATGTTTTGATAGGGAAGTTGTGGACTCGGAGTCAGAAACTTGCGTATACGCTGCTGAACAAACTGAGCAGCAGGAATGAGCCACTGCTGCGGCCCGGAGACAGAGTGAGTGTCCTTATTCTCGCTTACACCTCACATTAACTCTCCATCAGGGCTTAACCTGTTACACACGGACAGTGATATGTGACGGTTACATTCTGTTATGTTGTCTTTTATTTTGAAATTCTGTTTCTTTTTGGCTTTTGAAACACAAGAGGACTGTCTACTCACACAATCAGTGCAGCAGAACCAGGTTTTAAATGGTTGTACTGTCAAGCATGATTCCATTCTCATTCCCCCTCTCAGAAACATAGCATGTTAAAAAGATATCATGTTCGAGCTAATCAAACAAGTGTTTTCTAACTACTTAGGTAAGCTAGTAGGCTAAGATATTAGCTTGCTAGCTAGATATGTATAGTTTTACCATTTTTAGCTTTAATAATAACGTAATATGTAATTTAAAGGCACAATATGTAAGATTTTTGGATTAAAATATCCAAAAACCACTAGAACAATGTTATACATTTTGTTGATTATTTTGTTGAGCATTATTAAAGACAAGTAAACACTCAGTAATTAAAAAAGAACAAATAAACAAATGAGCAATCACACAAATAAATACAACTGAAAGATACGATTGAATAAACAGTGTTTTAAGGTACAGAAACTGTAAAATAACACTGCACTTTATGAATAAAATATACATTACAAATATAGTTTCAAAAGTTATTCAGTCTAGAACATCTTTGTCTTTTGTTGTTTGATTAACGTTATTATAGAGACAACAGCAGGAATATTAGGCTGCTGTCACTTTAAGAGCTGCACGGATCCAATATACTGATACACACTGACAGCTGTTTACATTCACTTAAGACATAACCCACTGTGTTTACGAGGATATTTTGACATATTTTTGTGTGTATTTGTCCATTCAAGTGCAAAAGGACTCAGTATCGCACACTATTCAGTATGAGAGGCGGCTTTCTGTGAGCGCGCTTTGGATGTGTGTGTGTAGCACAGAAAACGAGTCTAGTGCTTGAATGGTTTAAAGTCATATTAAAATGCACACAAAGGATAAGAGGAATCCGATTAAAAACGTATCCAATTCCTGACCTTAAGTATACAGTTTTAACCAGTGTAACGGTTTAGGCCGCGTGTCCACCAAAGCATTTTTAGGTAGCTGAAAACGCCTTGCTGTGAGCGCTTGAGAGCGTTTTTGACAGCGCAGTGTTTTTTCAGTTGAGACGCTTTGCTTGTTATGATACAGAATATCCACGGAAGTGTTACTAGTATCTCATTTCACAAATAGTTTGTTTCTGTATTGTTTCTATATAAAAATGCAGATATAATGTGAAGTATTTGCTCTGGCTCTTGTTTGTACTCGTGGAATGTGGCGGTTGTTCGGTGTTGTATTTGTCCCGCCCCTCCTCCACTGTGATTGGACGGCTGGGTGAAAAGTGACAGTGATGAGCGCTGCGTTTTACCCAAAGTTGAACATTCTTCAACTCTCGGCGACAGGTAAAAACGGCGAGCGCTCAGAGCTTGAGCGTGAAATAGACGCTCAGCGCCTCGTTATGCTCATGGCGTCCTAAAAACGCGGCGCTCCCATTGAAAACAATTGGAAAAATATGGCAGCTGCGTGAAAAAACGCTTTGGTGGACACACGGCCTTAAGGAAGGAGGCGTATGTTAAAGGTAGCTTTAATTGTAAAATAAACATAAACTACAAAACTACTATGGCCGACTGCGGCATATAAGCATAATAGAACCAGCAGTGTAAAATGTCCCGGGCTCTCGGCCCGCCCTGCCTCATACCACAGTAACGTTAATAATACTTTAATACATTAGCTCATCCATGAACATGATTTCTGCCCGAGTCCTGTCAGATTGCTTTCCATGTTATTGTTTTGAATAAGCGACCTCTAGCGGCGAAACTTACATACTGTGCCTTTCATGTCTGAAAAAATGTACAAAATTGCAAAAAAATACGAAAACTAAAATGTAATTTATCTAATTTATAATAAATATTATATTAGTATATAAATGATACTAGAATAACACTTAGTGACACACCCAAGCGATGGATGTTTCAGGGTCAGAATAAAAGACGTGATACAAAAAACAGGATGAGTAAACATCATTAACACGAGCGGTTTAACGCAGTGAACCCATATATCTCTTGTGTCCGTCTCCACAGGTTGCACTTGTGTTCCCCAACAATGATCCGGTGATGTTTATGGTGGCGTTTTACGGATGCCTGCTGGCAGAGCTGGTGCCGGTGCCCATAGAGGTGCCACTCACTCGAAAGGTGTTGATCCGCATTACAGCACAATCACTAGAGCCCCCTGCAGGATAATACACCACACGACACCCTGCTGTCCTCATATCACCCTCATTACTATCCTTAAAAACCAGCACTGCATTTCCAAAACTGTGCTTTTTATGGGATGAGAATAAAAAAACACATGCTGCTAGTCAAATGATCATGCTGCTGTTAATGATTAAAGATACATTGATACTGTGAGTATGAGAGCATGCATGAATAACCGGTCACTCTTCTGTAAATGAGCTGAAGTCTCCTGTCTGAAGATTTCATCAGCTGCCTCTGTGCTGCTTTGAAGCATTGCTTTGATTAATAGAGCTGATGTTCCTGATGGAATGAAGGGCACAAGAACACTCCTCCATCTCTTAGTGCTGAGCTGTTGAGACTGTCTGATGAAAGACTGAGAGAGAGTGAGTGCTCTATAGATGACTGTCTCTCGTCCCTCTTCAGGACGCAGGCGGTCAGCAGGTGGGCTTTCTGCTGGGCAGCTGTGGGGTCACTCTGGCCCTGACCACTGATGCCTGTCAGAAGGGTCTGCCCAAAGCACAGACCGGAGAGGTTGTCACTTTTAAAGGTGCATTATTCATGCAAGCCAGTTACTTCATATTTATTTAATGGTGCTGTTTCTTAGCCTCAGGGATGATGTGTGTGTGTGTGTGTGTGTGTGTGTGTTTACAGGCTGGCCTCGACTGCTGTGGTTTGTTACGGATGGAAAGCATGTTGTGAAGCCTCCTAAAGACTGGCATCCTCCAATGCGAGACGCTAGCAATGAGATCGCATACATAGAGGTCAGAAGCCACTTACTGAAAGGATCATGGGTATTCCGTGATAGTGACGGGCAGTTGTACATTATCCCACTTATTACATGTATATAATTATATACTCTCCAATATACACTATATTGCCAAAAGTATTGGGACCCCTCCAAATCATTGAATTCAGGTGTTCAATCACTTCCATGACCACAGGTGTATAAAATCAAGCACTAGGCATGCAGACGCTTCTACAAACATCTGTGAAAGAATGGGTCGCTCTCAGGAGCTCAGTGAACTCAAGCGTGGTACCGTGATAGGTTGCCACCTGTGCAATAAGTCCATTCGTGAAATTTCCTCACTACTAAATATTCCACGCTCAACTGTTCATAACAAAGTGGAAGCAATTGGGAACAACAGCAACTCAGCCACGGGGTGGTAGGCCACGTAAAATCACAGAGCCGGGTCAGCGCATGCTGAGGTGCACAGTGCACCGAAGTCGCCAACTTTCAATAGCTACAGACCTCCAAACTTCATGTGTCCTTCAGATTAGCTCAAGAACAGTGTGTAGAGAGCTTCATGGAATGGGTTTCCATGGCCGAGCAGCTCATCCAATCCTTACATCACCAAGTGCAATGCAAAGCGTGGGATGCAGTGGGGTAAAGCACGCCGCCACTGGACTCTAGAGCAGACGTGTTCTCTGGAGTGACCAATCACGCTTCTCTGTCTGGCAATCCGATGGACGAGTCTGGGTTTGGTGGTTGCCAGGAAAACGGTACTTGCCTGACTGCATTGTGCCAAGTGTAAAGTTTGGTGGAGGGGGGATTATGGTGTGGGGTTGTTTTTCAGGGGTTGGGCTTGGCCCCTTAGTTCCAGTGAAAGGAACTCTTAATGCTTCAGCATACCAAGACATTTTGGACAATTTCATGCTCCCAACTTTGTGGGAACAGTTTGGGGATGGCCCCTTCCTGTCCCAACATGACTGCGCACCAGTGCACAAAGCAAGGTCCATAAAGACATGGATGAGCGAGTTTGGTGTGGAGGAACTTGACTGGCCTGCACAGAGTCCTGACCTCAACCCGATAGAACACCTTTGGGATGAATTAGAGCGGAGACTGCGAGCCAGGCCTTCTCGTCCAACATCAGTGCCTGACATCACAAATGCGCTTCTAGAAGAATGGTCTAAAATTCCCATAAACACACTCCTAAACCTTGTGGAAAGCCTTCCCAGAAGAGCTGAAGATGTTATAACTGCAAAGGGTGGGCCAACTCCATATTAAACCCTACGGATTAAGAATGGGATGACATTAAAGTTCATGTGCATGTAAAGGCAGGCGTCCCAAAACTTTTTTGGCAATATAGTGTATATATGTGGACATGAAATATTGATCTAAGTATAAAATATTAAATAATAATAATATTAATAATATGAACTATATGATACTAATATGATAGATCTATCTGTCTATCTATCTGACAGTCTGTCTGTCTCTCTGTTCACAGTATAAGACCTGTAAAGAGGGCAGCACTATGGGCATCACCGTGTCTCACTCTGCGATGTTGGCTCACTGTCATGTGCTCACACAGGCCTGTGGATACACAGAAGGTGAGTGTGTGCGACTTACACACTTCACACTCACACACACACACACACACCGGCTCTTCTGAGACAGGCACCGCAGGTCTAGTGTGTCCCACTTCCTCTCTCTAAATAACTGCTCAGAAACCCTTAACACACACAGTAAAGACACTGCTGTCCTTTCCTCTGCCTCTATATACACCCTTAAACTGGGTTTGATTACAAATGTAACTGTTATCAGAGATCTACATAATGAAAGATTTAGATATGATTTATAATGTTTACTTGCTGCTGTCATGTAGGCCACAGCATTTCTTGTAAATGTTTTTTGCATCATATAGCTCAAATGTTTTCTGTGATTTTGACTCACTTGTACAGGTGAGATCATAACAAACGTATTGGACTTCAAACGAGACGCTGGTCTGTGGCACGGCGTCCTCACGGTGAGTCCTCAGAAACAGACACACTTGTGTGATTGACATCTGCTGACACACACACATGGATAAGGAGTTAGATCCCTCACACTCATCCAGCTGTCTCTTGCTTTCCCCACCTGTGTCCTTGGCAATGACTGTCATGGTGATGCGTGTTCAGAGTGTGATGAACCGAATGCACGTGATCAGCATCCCCTACTCGCTGATGAAGGTCAACCCGCTCTCCTGGATACAGAAAGTCCACACCTATAAAGGTGAGTGTCCTGCCTACAGCCAGACCCTCTGTGTGTGTGTCATGAGCTTTTAACACAGAGCTATGGCCACTTACATTTGGAAGTGTTTAGCATAGAAAACACACTATTACTTTTTAATGTATTTTTGATTAAATAAATGCAATATGCATTAGAGATTAAGCTTTTTTTTTCTTTTCTAAGAAACAGACTTTTGGACAGTAGTGTGTATTTCTTCAAATTATTTCTCCAGATTATCTGAGTCATGAGGATTCATTCATAATATTTAAAAAGTCTCACTGGTGCCACCTAGAGATGTAACTGCAGGAAGAGGGGTGTGTGAACTTTCCACTGCTAAAATCTTATTTATAAAGAACTTTCTAAGATAAATTCAGATTTTTACTGAAAACAGAGCATTGTGAAGAAAAGTTGTTAATTTTAAGCGAAAGCCTTTCAAAATGAAAAAACATTTAACAGGATTGCTGCAGATTTTGCACATGTAATTTTAAGTTTAATAGTTGGTCCCTATACACACAGAAAAAAAATATACCTTTAGGGGTACAACAGCTTGTCGCTGGGGCAGTACCCTTAAAAACCCATCTTTGTACCTTTTTTACTCCTAAAAGGTGCATATTAGTACCTTAGAGTACAAATACGTTCCTTAAGGTACTACTATGAACCTTTTTGTGGTATGTCCTTTTAAGGGTACTGCCCCAGTGACAAGCTGTTGTACCCCTAAAGGTACAATTTTGACACCTTTTCTCTCTGTGTGTATACACATTATCCAGTAAACACCGGTTTCTCACCACAGTTGTTATTAGGGGTTGAAGTGCATAGCGCTGAAACCCTATTGTAATTGTTAGAATTTCCAAGATCAGCATTTTCCCCTAAAAGTGATCGGGCAGACCAAACCGTAAGTCGTAGAGACTTGAAACTTTGAGGGCTGGCAGTACTCATACCGCCTACACCGTCACCAATGCTCGCCCCGATCGGCCTGATGGTGGCGCTACAGCGGTCAAAAGTACCTAATGGCTCATAACTCCTAAACCATCCTTTGCTCAAGTATCTTATATTGTGGGAATCCTTGGCTCAAGATGAACAAAACACATCTTTGGATATTTTGGATTTTTCCAAAAAACCTACTTTTGCAAAGTAGTCCTAGGTTTTTTGCCTGATCGGAACCAAACCAGTGCAGAAAGATTCTCTGGAGTCTAAATATCAATAATTGTTGAAAAAAAGTTGAAATTTCAATTCATGGTCACTAAGGGGTGCCAAAATGTTTGAGGTGGGCGGGTCCACTTTTACTAAAATGGCTGTAACTCTTGAACGGAATGAGATATTTTCACCAAACTCGGTACTCGTGTTTATGGGCTCAACTATTGGTCACATGAAAAAAATCACAGTGATTGGCGACTATAAAATGTACTATGTACAATGTAAAATGCACTATAAAATGAAAACAAACAAACATGAAAACGGCTATAGATACGCCACTGTCAGTCTGGTTTACTTGAAAACTGGCATGGGTGTGGCCAAGTGTACCCAAAAGCCTACCATTCCTAGGCATAAACTCAGATCTTCGCATTACGTAAGCACATGCAACATATGATTCTAGAGAAGCATGCCAACTTTTATGGAGATCGGACCATAGGTGGCGCAATAACTGTTAAAAAGCCTTAAAAACGATTTCCTTAGTAAATTGCCTGTATTGGCTGTAAATGGTCTTTTCCATCTATGACCTAAGTGGTTACATGCTTGCTAAATATAACATAATACCTTTTGTGCTTAAAGCACTTGAACCCCTTCAATTGCTGCTTGCATCTATATTTATATTTTAGCAGCTGAAATGCTGTCCAGTCAGCATCCATGAGCATTTAGACCATAGCATCTAATGTTAGTAGAGAAGTACAGATGGCACTGATTGAATGCTGTGTGACCGGTTACAGTATGTGTTTACGTGTGCTCTGCTCTTTACCCAGCGCGTGTAGCAGTGGTGAAATCCCGGGACATGCACTGGTCACTTTTAGCCCAGCGGGATCAGAGAGACATCAGTCTCAGTTCCCTCCGCATGCTCATCGTTGCTGACGGAGCCAACCCCTGTGAGTGTACACTTGTACGTCCTAATAGAGTGGAACACATCCTGGACTGTCACCGGGTCGTCTAACTTCATTGTGTATGTCGAAACGCAGGGTCTATTTCGTCTTGCGATGCCTTCCTCAACGTCTTTCAGGCCCGTGGACTGCGGCCAGAGGTGATTTGCCCATGTGCGAGTTCCTCCGAGGCCATGACCGTCGCCATCCGCAGGTACACTGACGACATTACAGCAACTTAAACAACACTTACCCACTGCTATTGTAGTGCATGCATACTACACAGTACACACACAACACATGCTAGTGTACTTCACCTTATAGAGAATATTCAGAATTTTAACAGAGGAAGACTGTAAAATGCTACTCTAAAAACCTGCTAATTGGTTAACAGCAAGTTTACAGTTTTTCAAATTGCATTCCCAGAATTCCTTGTATGACCCCTTGTAAAAAATAAATAAACCAAAATGCAAAATACATTTATGTATGTATGTATTTAATATGAATACCCTGAAGTTGTACTTTTAGTATACTAAACTGATATATTTAAAAATAGGAAAAAGTCGTCCAACTAATTTTATACTTAATGCACTTTAGTTATCCAGAAATAGTGCTGAGGTCCAGCTAAAGATGTACTGAAGTATATTTGATTGTGCTGAAGTGGAACTATTGCAAGTACACTTTAGGTACACTTTAATTATCTTGCATTTAAAAGATATTAAATGCAAGATATTATAATATGATATTATACAGAAATCATCTGTCCTTACTAATAGTGATATTAAAACATATTTTAGTGTTAATCCACGGCTAGCTGTGTTTTAAATGATTTGAATGCACTCCACTTCACTACAGGTGGTCCTCCACATTGTGCATTAAAATAATTTAACACACAGCAAGCTGTGTGCAAAACCTCAAATGTTGCTTCCATATATATATATATATTTACATTTTTTACCGCAGTAAATGTCAGAAATGAAAATAGCCATTTGAATTTGCATATGGCATTATGCTCAGGGTTGCCAGGTATGCGTAACAAAACTATCCCCAGTGGCCAATCAAAAGTAGCCAAATGACCAGGAAACCGCGACCCTGAGTATGCTATTCCAAACATAGCCCAGATGCATGTTGAATGGCCCTGTGTGTGTGTGTGTGTGTGTTCAGGCCTCCAGAGACGGGTGTTCCTCCTCCGGGTAAGGCGGTTCTGTCCATGAGCGGTCTGAGTTACGGGGTGATCCGAGTCGACACTGAGGAGAAGCTCTCCGTTCTCACTGTCCAGGATGTAGGACAGGTCATGCCTGGAGGTGAAGCCTGCTTTACTCTCACTGATCCGTATCATTGATCCATAGACTGATAGATAGGTTTGGATAGAGTGACGGATCTTTGAGTGGATGGATGTAGATAAATTCTTTACTTTTTTGTCTCTTTGTGTTTAACGTTCTACTGTTTTGACTCTGACTGCCGTATGTCTGTGTGTGCAGCGCTGGTGTGTGTGATCCGGGTGGAGGGCACGCCATACCTGTGTCGAATGGATGAGGTGGGAGAAATCTGCGTGAGCTCCAGCAGCACAGGAATCTCCTACTATGGTCTGCCAGGAATGACCAAGAATGTCTTTGAGGTGAGTGTGGAGAAACAAACGCTCCAAGGGTTTTTAAACATCTAGAGTTGGCCTTCAAAATTCAATCAATAATGGGCTGAACAATTTGGGGGGAAATCTAATCACAATTTAGAAAAAAAAATTGTAGTAATAGTAATAGTAGTAATAGTAGTAGTAGTAATAGTAGCAGTAGTAGTAGTAGTAATAATAGTAGTAATAGTAGTAGTAGTAGTAGTAGTA